>BROE01000020.1:3592117-3755121 GCA_036571765.1 Plecoglossus altivelis
GCCTGCTATCTATGGCTGACCCTTCAAATGCAACATCCATGAGCTTCCTGCCTCACCTGGCTTTGGGCCCCAGCAGCAGCTGTCTGAAGTAGGGGCTGACAGCACACAGCACGGCCGCATGCGCCCACCCCAGCTCCTTTCCAGAATCCCCAGCATAGAAGGCCACGTCTGCAAACTGGACCCCCCGCTCCAGGAGCCACTGCATGTCCTGAGAGAAGCTGGATTCCTCCACTCTGATGGGGGGGAGACGGGCTGAGAGGAGGATGCGGCGGAGGGTAGGGACAGTTGGGTCAAAATATCATGTAGGGCATGCGGGAGACAGGGATGACATTGAGAAAGGCAAAAAAAAAACGAGGGGTAAGATGACGGTAAAAAAGAAGCTGTGGGTTAACGGCGTGTGAGACAAAAGGATTGCGAGTGTGCGTATTGTGGGTCATCATAGTAGTATCATTGTCCTACTCATGCTCTGTCCTCAGTGCACCTCTGGGCACCTCATGACTTTTTAATGGCCTCTTCTGATTTGGCAGGACAGACAGTCCTGTCCAGGAATCGATGCACTTCATATTTAAGGTGAAGCGTTCAGTGAGGAGAGTTAAGTAGAGTTGGACGAGAACCAACAAAAAGGCAGCTCATGCATGCAGTCACTTTGGCTGTGCTTTTAGCCATCAATCACTGTCCAAATATATCAGGCACATTGACTAAGAAGCAAGATGGCTAAGTTTAGAACCTGACTTGCTATTTCTGAATATTAGAGAAATTAAATCATTTATGTTCACTGTTTGTCATTATTGATTTACACTTTACTTCTAAACAATATTCAAAAAAAATTTAATCCTGCAGGGTTTGTTTAAAGGGCCTGACACAATTCTTTTTTAGTTGCAAACAGACAGAATAACTCACCAAAGATTGATGGTAAAATTTAAATTTAAACAAGACTGTTTAGACATGTTTCAAAACTTTCTAAGATGACATTTTCCAAAGGGCAGATATTTACTTAGATAGCTAACAAATTTCAGTTCCGATGTCACCTTTTCCCACTTTCACACTAAGAAGCACACAAACTAAAAATATACACATTTACATGCTTTTGGAACTAACTATACCTTGGTGAAAACCAAAATATGGGAAAAAATACCTCAAAATCAATGGTTATGACTATCTACAGAACCTCACCTGGTTGTTCCAAGTGGGGAGGTCGAGGCTCGTTTAGCTTGTTTCCCCGCCTCTTCTCCGGCCTCTCTTTGGCCTTCTGCTTCAAACACTGGATCATGAAATACTCCAGCTAAGAAAAAAACAGAGTACAACATTATTTCCTTCATTTTGTGTCACCTTCTTTCTCCTTGCCCTATCCGTGCCCTGAAATGTCTGGCTCTTACAAGACTCGCCACCTAGCGCCTATGGAGTTCCACACAATCACCAGTCCCTTCTTATAAAACATCATTCATTTATACAGACGCCATCTAG
This sequence comes from Plecoglossus altivelis, assembly GCA_036571765.1. Lineage (NCBI taxonomy): Eukaryota > Metazoa > Chordata > Actinopteri > Osmeriformes > Plecoglossidae > Plecoglossus > Plecoglossus altivelis. Next base: position 3,593,582 of record BROE01000020.1, read on the forward strand.
TAAAAAGACTCAGCATATACAAAGGTCCTTCTGACATGAGTCAGTGCTAAATATAAACATAGGAAGCTGGCTCAAAGTGTGCTCCACAAGCAGGCCCCTCAGCAGCTATTAGGAAGTCTGATATATGGGCATAGTCCGTGATCTGCAACTGTACATCAGACACTCACCACGCTGCCAAAGTATCGCCCCACAAAGACATGGTTGAGGGAAGGGAGCTCAAGGTAGGTGGCCCCCAGGTCCCTGGAGAGCTGCAGGCCCTCGCTGTGGGGGACACAGCTGCTCCAGTCCGACGCACACAGGGGGCATGTGCAGGGGGGTCCCTCATCTAGACACAAGAGGGAAACATTGCTGTCAGAGACCTTATTAAACCCCACATCCGGATACACACCGTTGCCTGACCCAACCATAGGTTGGGGCTCCCCACTTATTGGGAGCTTAACTGGGACTAACCTTCTGGTTAGTCCCAGTTAAGGTCTAACCTTCTGAGCTAAAGCTTTTAGTGCCTAACAAAACCAAATCTTCAGATTGCTCATCCACTAGTGAGCAGTCAAGCCAATCTTCTATGTTACACATACAGCACACAAGGAGTGCATAATCTTAATAGCACTTGTGGGTGATTTACTGTCTGTCTAGTCTGTTCTTTTAACCAACACATATCTGTAGCCTCTCTGAGAGACCTGTACTATAAAACAAGTTCAACATGCCCAGGATTTCTTTTTGTTAGCTGGCTTCACTAAGCCTAAAAACTACAATCCCATATAGGCAGTGTCAACTGCTTAACTCAACACAGGTTTTGCCAATCAGGTGCATTCATATAAAATGGGTGGTGTTTGCAACATAAACAACTCTACAAGAGACGCATATTTAACACGGGATGAGCAAACAAAAGCCAGAAGAATTCAAAAATACAATCACGGCTTAAAGCAACACAGTTGCTGTAGCCAAATCAGGAGGACAAAAAATTGCTAAATGTCTGAGGGTGTTTAAATTAAGTTTATCGGTATCACTGCCCCATCTTTAAGGCACATGGAGATATAATTACAATTGCGTATTCCATTAAATCAATGTAGTCTTTAGGGGTATACTTACGGTAAGACTGTTTAGCCTTAATTCTTTTAGCTGCATGACAATATTAACTGTGGACTTGCAAATCTTATAAGGTCAACAAGTACAAGGCTTTGGTGTTTTTAACTGTCTCTGTTATAGGATGGCATTGGTTGGCTATGCAAGCTAGTCCACAAACATACTAGTCAGGGAAATGAAAAGTGTTTTCTCAGACTCTAAAAACTCTTGCCCTTTCACTATGCACGCGCAAAGGTCACAGGATCTTCTGGGAACGATTAAGCAATTTATAAAGTGAAATGCTTTGTCAGGAAGCTGCGCTTTCCTAAGTGTTAAACTGTTACTTGAAATAACCTGCTTTGCAGCGAGCTAGGTGTGCAGCATATAGTAAGTTACCATGGCAATCTACCCTGGTGAAAAGTGAATTGCCATCAAGACACTGAACACCCAACGTTAAGCCTGATGTTACCTTGCTAACCCCAAATCCTGATTTATAGTATAGGCCCCTAAGCTCACAAATATGTTGTCCTGCATGAACACAAAGGTACAGAGACAGACATTTGAGGGATAAGGTTGGCACCTATGGGTGAGCCAAAGAGACACAAAGAGAGAATAAATTGGGCGGCTTGCAAGCAACTGCGAAATCTCTCAGTTAATGACAGTGAGGGGTATGAAGGAATGACAGACAGTAAAATAAACCCCTGTTATGTTTTGTTTTCTGCATGTGCCGTGTGAAGTCTCAACAACGATTCCGTCCCGGGTCATTTGACAAAAGGCAAGAGGAAACAAAACCGTATACAGCTGTCACTTTCCACATTCACAAGAGGATTGCATCAACAACAGACAATAAAGACCACAAAGCAGCCACGGAACAAAACGTCTCCAACAAAGTCCACCACTGGGCCACAAGCCTAGTCTCTTGTCACTCTCAACTGTTCAAAACATATGTTCATCTTGCACTGTAGCTCTTTCCATGTCTTGAGACATCTGCCAAAACAACCTTTAATAAAAGTGTGAGGAATGTAGTTGACATGATTTTTTTTCACTTACAGTGATATAGTCATTGTATAACTGGCTTCCTCTGTACATTTCTGACTTGATCAAAATCCTCTGTGTGTTTGTGTGGTTAAGAGAGAGAGTGTGTGAGTTGTGATTCTTGAAGTCAAGTCAAGTCAATTTGAGCTTTATTGTCATTCCGCTACATGTGGGGGCATACAGTGGAACGAAATGTCGTGCCTCACAGAGCCACGGTGCTACATAAGTACAGGCAAACAACAATCAAGTAAAAATAAATATAAAATGTTTTCCTATACATGAACTACAAAAAATACAGACTATACAAACTGTACGAATACTTTCCGATGAATACTGGTCACTGGTCAAGCATGAAGCATGAAGCATGTGTGTTTGTGTGGCACTTGCGCAAATGTTTGCTGTAGCACTTAACACAGGTGCGCATTTCATGCCCCTTCAATCAGTCACAATAGGGGGCTAACGGTCCTGTCTTTTTTTTTGCTGTATTATTTTTTGGTGTCACGTTGTGTAGTGAAGATCCTGAATGGCTATGAAGACCAGACTCATAATTAGATTGAAATGTTTCAATCAAGTTTTAATCGTTTTAATCAAGAGATCAACAGCTTCCTGTTTGACCCACTTTTACTGTACGGGCATAAGGTTGACACCTTCCTATCAATCTTAATCTAATCATCTGAAAAAGGAGGTAGAAGTCAGAACAAAATTGGGATTTGATATTAAATCAGTGGATATTAACATTGGCAGAAGGATAATCGATCACTGACAAACTCAATCCCCTACATCTGTCTCTGTGTTAGAGCTGTGAGTTAAGTTATGTGATTACCCTCAGCTAGCTCAACAAGTATGACAGCCTCCTAATTCTAGCAATTTGACCTACCTATGCTAGCATTTCTACAGCCAAGTTATTTAGTAAGAAAGTATGAAAAACATTGTCCAACTACCACTTACCATTTAAACGTGCTCCCACGGCAACCAAAATGACTGGGACTCCCCAGTGACGCAGGAGTGGGCGAAGTCGGGGGGCGTAGCCATTGCGTACCTGCTGGAAGGCTAGCTTGTCATTGACCGAGTACTTGATGACAAGGATGTCTGCCTGTTCTAGAACACTTCGTACGCTTGCCCAGTCACTGTCCAAAAGATCCTGCGAAGACCCCAAAAATAAATTACTTCATGCCAAATATAATCACGAATACAATATTGTCTGTTCCTCAACAAACAAGCCACAGTTCAAAGTATATTTTCTTGCTACTGGTGTGTGAATTTTCACACCTCTAGTTTTCAAAGAACCTAAACCTTAAAAAAATGAAAGACAAATACGCAAAAAATATCTGCAGGCATTGCTTTGTAGAAGCAGGCTTTTATGTTGTAAACTTCTGTTCCGAACTGCCATATGGAAAGGTTATTCCAGATTCCTTTGTAAATCAATGAAGTAATTGTTCTAACAATGCTACGACATAGCTGAGAACAGCCTCAGAATTCAAAATGGTGAGGCATGTCTCTCTAGTGAGTCTGGCGGTCAAAACTAAGGAGTAAATAGTGGCTCTATGAGTCACTGCCATATGATGACTGTCTCGGATAAAAATATCCACTTTTCTTGTTTCACTGCCTTGGCCCTTGCTAACCTTTTGCTGTCTCAACAAATCAAATCTGGGCAACAACAAAAAAGAAATTGAGATTTGTCAGAATTGAATATCAGAGAAAGGAATCATTGTTGAGGAAGATGTGCACCATGGCAACGCCTTTTCACAAAAGAGAGGAGTCTGGGCAAAAATAAAAGTTGTCTTTCCTTGGCTGTTCCAAATCCAAGCCTTCTTATTTGACAGATATGTACATAGGCTATACATGCAGGCAGGTGGGTGTTAGAATTATGAATATACAAGCCACTTTTCCAAAAAATGCACCTTTTTCAATCTCACAGACCAAATTCAAAATGTATTACAAATCTACAATAACATCCCATAGCGAGGCAGTGAATATTGCCTTTAGCCCCCAACATTTTGAAAATGAAAGACAAATTTATCTGCATAAGTATAACCACCCCTGGGTGCGTACGTAATCACGTTTAGCATTTCTTACATGCCTCTGACCTACATCTCATACATGCTTCTGATCTACCAATATCTCCTAAATCATTTCATCGTTCAGGCTTTCACTCTTCCAAGCTGAAACGACACACGTGAGTCAAGCTGTGGACCTGCTCTTCATTTTTCAGGGACACCATGGAATATTTTGTTGATTAAATGACGGCAACAGTCTTGCAACAGAGGTTGCAATTCATCAATCTCATATCATCACATCTCTACTGTTGACGTTCTCTAGGCATGGAACACTATGGAGCATCATAAAAGATCTCATTATGTACTTTTCCACACTCATTGGGCTCTACAGAAAAACCAACCAATACAAACCACTCAGTAGAAGTATGTTCCGGTATATACTATTGTATAGGGACAGTATTTAGATATATGTTCATTTGCATGCAAAATGCTTTTAAGCTCTGCTTTATCAGTGTAATAACCCCCTTACATCCCTCCTTTCCTTCTCCACAACTGTCTAATCACCAAACCCTCCAGAGACAGACTTGACAACCAATGTGCTTTTCTCCCTCCCTCCCTCCCTCTCAGAGACAAGGACACAGTAAGTTTTCGGGTTTTTTATCTATCTATCTATCTATCTATCTATCTATCTATCTCTCTCTCTCTCTCTCTCTCTCTCTCTCATAGAAGCTCACTCTCTCACGCACAGGTAGGTGTACAGCAGGCTATTTTTATCTCTTCCTTACAAGCACAGATACCCAACTTTTCTTACCCAGCTTGGACAATCCCGCACCACCACGGTAACATCTCCGAACACGCGCGATGTGTATTCCATAAAGGCCGGGTTGGACAGGCTTCTTTCCAGGTCCCGTGGTCCGGCCACCGCGCCATGGCCCAAGTAGCTCCAAAGCAGACCCCCCTGGAGTTGTCCCTGGCCCATGGCCTCTTCCCCCGGCCCCACTCCTCCAGGGCACTCACTGCCCAGAGCTACGATATGAATGGACCTGCAGCGCGCACCCAAGACAACAAAATCAATGGGAAGAGAGGAAAACAGAGAAATGATTAAATGCAGAGATGGAGCGCCTGGGGGAAAAGTGGGGTTAATGTTGGTCTCAGCTGCAGTGTAGGTTGCAGTAAAATGGAATTAAGTCGTTCTTTGCCTTATTGTTCATGTCTGTCACGCAGACAATGCATCACGATTGTGTCATTGAGCGAATGACACTGACAGTTAATAGCCAATAAAATAACAATTCTAAATGATTTCAGATAGCAAGGCTATTCATATTATCTCAGTTAACTGTTACCATTAAAGATTGTTGAGGAAATGTTGATGATTATGTTATTTTGCCTGTTCTTTGGTTGCAAAGCATGCATGCAAACAGAAACACGAAAGCAAACGGGAACCCCCGTATTTCCCATTATTTTATGGGGTGAAGATAGCAACTTACATGGTCAACTCGGTCTTCCAATGGCCAATGCTTTTTGAGCACGTTCCTCCACGGTGCGTTTTCACATGAGTCTGCGGTGAGAGGCTTTTCCGCAATGAGTCGCGGATACTGGTCCGTTAATCCCACATAGCCTATCTGTGGCTCTCTTCCCGCGAACACGGTTGGAGAGTTTTGCGATCTCGTGTGTTTACTTCATCGCTGCTCATTCATAAAACGAACCCCATACCGCTTTTGTTCATGTCCAACCTCCGAGACTCATGGGTGGTCAGACAAGCTGCAAAGAACGCCGACACCGTCAGGAACCAGACGACATAGGCAGCCAATGCGCTAAAAAGAAACAAGTTGACACCCTGTAGAAGACACAAGTCGACGCTATTTTTATTTTTATTTTTATCCTCGATATTCCAATTCCACCTCCTCAACCAACACTGTCCCCAGTATGTAAAGCAAAGTAGCTTACTGGAAGCTGGGGTAGAAAGTAACGCAAACGAACACAGAGGAGTGTGGAGAAAGCAACAGACCGTTGTAGTGAGAGAAAGGGAGAGGTTGAGAGACATAGAAACAGAGAGGGAGAGAGAGAGAGGACGCGCCTGACTCAGCAGCAAGATAGGCACACATAGGCAACATTCATTACAGATGTGCACATCCACACACGACATGCGGACTTCACAATTAGGGTCCATTGTAGAGCATGTGTCCCGGGTCTCACTCATTAGGAAGCAGATTTCCGCTTATAAGCCTTCCCTTTTTTCAAGCGTAAGACAAATCCTATTCATCCACATTATTTTTTCTCCGTCAATGAAAGGGGTGCAGTTTTTCAACATGCCTAGGCGTATTATACGGTGGCAGTTGGCTGTATACACAAATAGCCTAAGCCCAACATAAGCTAAATTTTGAAAAATTATCCTCAAGCAATGGCCCAACTACAGTTTGTCCAACCAAATATAATTCTGCTTTATTGTTCTACTTCTGCAGTTCTACTGAATCATTAAAGACAGAGAATTGACTAGTTAGCAGTATGGAAACGCCATCCTTGACTGTCAATAGGCATACAATCATTAACTTCTTACTATGCTCTGCAATGATTATGAACTAGTGTCCAGACTTATGCTGATCAGGCGGTAGAGCGTGTGTTCTAATTGGTGTTAGAACTGATGTACTCTAAGGTGATACAAAAATCAATACAAATGAGTTATGTGCTGTTGTGTAGGTCCATGGTGATAGGATTATGCTGTTGTGTTGTGAGCCTGTAGCCCTCCCTAGCCCTTTTCTGTTGCCCGGACTTTTCGTAACCGAACATTGATAGGTATGGTAATCTCACGTCAAACTTTTGCTTGAGAGCTCTTGATTGAGAATATGGGCAGAAAAAGAGATACACTAAAAGTAGACTGTTCATTTTATTCATTTTCAATTCTACATGGGATCCCCTGCTTCACCCACCGCATCATATATATGCCAACACCACAGAGCTTTTAAGGGACATTTGAAAACAAGGTTTCAAAAATTTAAAGAATTCTGCACTTTTGAAAATCAGGCTTTGGAGATAGGAATCTATATTGCACGTTTATATTCAGTTTAACACTTCTTTTTCACTCTAATTTCTGTTCATACTGTAGCTGTTTAAAGGGTTACAAAATGGGCTATTATGATTAAAAGTTTGTCACTTACCAATTTAAGGCACATAAAGGTACCAAATAAATCAAACTTTTGTTTCCCAAGGTATCAAGTTCTCCATTGCTAATTAGTCTTTCACTGTCACATTTCTATTTCAGTTTACTTAACCCTCGTGCTCTCTACTATTCTGCAACTCCACCTGCCCTAAGGATCAAAAAGGCCCCACCTTCAACCCTGAAATAAAGCAGGTTAATACATTTTTACCTTGTACCCTTTTGGGCACACTGAAATGTGCAGCCATGCTGCACATGAATCAGAAAGATTTAGTTTTGGTTGAGTTGAATCAAGCATAATTTAAATGTCTCATTGGGGGTGTATGCGTGTTTGCATTAAACATGGTTTAGGGTCATTCTGACCCCCAAAGACAGTACAAAGATTTAATTTACAAGTGTGTCCTGTACACTGGTCTACATAGGTCACATTACCTATGTGTCTTGAGCGTGTGTCTATACAATCTAGCCTACTTGTGGTGGCAGATGCACAAAATCTGTGCCAAGCAGTGAAAGACAATCGAATCATTCACGCACGTGACCATGTTTGCATCCCCCACAGAAATTCTCAGCCCACTGACTACTGCTATTCCACAGGCTACAGAAGGTTAGCTTGAAACTTCCACATCGAGCGCATAATTTAAGGTTATAAATTATTTGGAAGACAGACAGCACTTTGTTTCCTATAGTAAGACTGTGTGTGTGTGTGTGAGAGAGAGAGAGAGAGAGAGAGAGAGAGAGAGAGAGAGAGAGAGAGAGAGAGAAAGAAAGTGATAGAGAGAGGGAAAGAGAGAAAAAGAGAGGCAGACACAATGGATGAGTAGTATGACTGACATCTTTAAAACATAATTGGCAATAGGCTATACTTTTTATGACCTAGCTGTTGCTGTCAAAATACACACATTCCAAGTCAAGCGAAAACTGAAACAAACTTGTAACAGGTGCAATCATACCAAAAAGAAAGATTAATTAATAGGACTCCAGAGAACACAGTCATCTAACTTCATGTGGTCTCTGGGTTGGGTTTGTGGTAATCTCCTAATGTTCTCTGTGGTGAAACAATTTCCATGTGAGGACAAAATTATTCAGTTAAAGTCAATTACCATTGTATGCCCATAAACATGCACAAATGTCTTAGTACAAGGGTTACTTGTGCTAGGATCTTTTTACGGGTGATAGACGAGATAAGAATGGTCCAATTTAACTTTGTGATCAACCATTCTCAGGTCTTCTATTGGTGGAGGTTGGTGGAGCTGCATGTGCTACTATGTTAATTTGAAATGATAGTTAGGTCTAGATTTAGGCATTCTACAAGTGATTGAACTGTCTATAAGTAGCAACCTGAGCAAGAGGGGCGGACACTCGGCGTCGCAGCTTTTGCACTGCGGGTGCGAACCAGGCAGCGCGAGCCTTAAACCAAACCCAGGTGGTGCTCATATACTACAGTAGTCGGAACAGTGTTGCCACAGTGTCGCTGTGAGAGATACTATGGCAGAAGAAAGGTTATGATGGCCTTCATCAGCCACCAGCTTGAATGTGCTTTCGCAGACCATGGTAAACAATAATGTAGTAGGCCTTCCTCCTCATGACATCAATGCTGTCAGGAAAGACCATTAAACCATTGTCCAATATTATTTCCATACTGTGCAGTTTGATTTCTTGTTTTCATGCATGGGAAATATAACATGTCACACATGGCTTTTCTGAGTTATGGTGTTGTTTAAAAAGCTTTATTACCAAACCATCAGAATAACAAATACATTTATTATATCTTGAAATGTCACACTACTGTTGCTGCATATTCCACAAGAACGAACTAATTACCCTGTAGGTTTCATTTGCCTGGTTACAAGTCTGTTCTGAACGACAATGTCACAAAGTATAGATTGAAAAAGCATCTTTATGACCTCATATAAATAGCTAGGAAACCTTGGAGTGGTGATTTGGAGATCTCTTCTTGTGGGAAATCCAATGGTCTATGCAATGCAGTTGTTATTGGGCTTACATTTAGGAACACAAAAGGTACAGCTCAATCTTTGAATACTCACATGTATTTACACTGCTTGGGGCATGGATAAAGCAGAAGAGATTCACCCGTTCTGACGACTGAGCCCATAGCAGAGGAGAAACAGCGGCTGAACGATTGGTACACACTTACACGCACTTGTCCACAATGGCTATCAGTCAGAATCACTGTCTGGTAGTGCTGAAGGTATCTTTTTGGCTTTGTTCGCTGCTTCCGCCGCTTCGGCCTTCTCTCTCTCCAGTTTCCCCTTTTCCCCTTGGTAAAAGTCGGATTCCACGTATCCGGTGTGCACAGACAACTTGACGTAGACATCCCCGTTTGTTTCCATCACTGTGTGCACTCTTTGTTTCACACCTTTAGAGAACCACCTACGGGTTGGCACCGCCGCACTGCGATCGGTGGCCTTGTACAGCCCTTCTCCCTGGAGTAGACTGATCTTGTACTTGTGCTTTGGGCATATGATGCACAGTTTACCTCCAATCTCCTGCGAGGAACATGGGAGTGAGTTGACACTGTCTGCCTTTTAGTCCTAAACTATGTATGAACGTACTGTATAGATTTCAGCGGCCTGGTGAAGTTATTGTGTAATACTGGTACCAACACAACAGTATTAAGCCATGACAGTTAGCCAACATATTTGGTTTGGGATTAAAAGACCTGGAGTAGACCTGGGTTATTTAGACAACATCTGGTTTTGGACCTGTTATGTTCACAGATTTTTCAGTAATGAAAGCCAGTGGCTACTGATGAACAGCTAGTTTGGGATAGTCTATTTATTAATAGACCTCTTTGAGTTCCATCAAAAACCTTTAATAACCTGGACCATTATCTCACAACTTACTCATTACAGGACATTTTGAACATTTCCATTAATTGCTTATAATAACTTATGAAAGTTATTTGTAAATATACCATTTAATAAAGTGCTAGTTTCTAACACAACAGAAAATATATTGGTTCCCATGAATGCTTTGTTTTTTCATAGGGTCAGATAATTAGATGAGGTTGTTGCATTATTAAGGCTTATTTAGTATTACTCACTTCTATATCTCCATTTTCCAGAGGTCCCCCAGAATCTGTTAGAAGCAATAGAGGATCAGGGTATTGCAGAATAAGCAAACTGTTTATGACATGGTACAGTAACAATTTGCTGACTGGACGCAGCCATGAAGATGCCACAGTACATGGAGGCAATGTCCTGACCTAAATCAATCAGTATAGGTGTGCCAAAAGCAATATTTAACAAGACTAGAAAACTAGACTGCATCCCACACTGAATTCTGCAGTACTAGGACAGTGGATAACATTGACTTTGTTGAAAAAGTGTATTTTTCATCTTGCATCCAGCAGCTAAAGATGATGCAAAGCACACTGAGGCAGTTCAGTGGACTAAAAAAGAAAAGGATTGATGGGAGGAATCTGTTTTCTTGGTAATCTGGTACTCACGGTAGCAGTGGTAGTCCAGGGCATAGAAAACTCCTTGGTGATAAACCAATAGTATATCTCTATCCTCCAGTGTTCTGAATGACCGCTTGCTCTTTATCAGATCATCCTTCTTCCCCACAAAATGGAGACCTTCCATTGGTTCCTTCATCTCCATGGAAAACTGTTGTGAGAATGCTTGTGTTTGTCAGTTTCTTGAATTTTACCAGGTAAATAATCCCAAAACCAAGGGAAATTATATGAACCTCACCTGGAGTCTAAAAGATTCACAAATTTAGTAAAACACTCTCAAAATATCTAGTGATTTATGTGTACTATGATACTTAATGCTAGTTGTAAAGAACGTATTAGTCAACACATGTTCACGACATGACCAATACTATTTAGCCATGAACTGATTATTTCATGATACCAGGCCCATGAAATATAGCCACGGATTAACAATGTTCATGGCATTGGTAGTGGCAGCACCAAAAATATCTTGTTGCAACGTGACGGAATTATGACCCTTAAGACCCTGTCATGTATTGCAGAGCGGAATAATGAGCCCATCAGTTGACGCTGAGTAAGCACACTGACTGGGGTGACAGCAGAAGCGATGCCACATGTCCATAACCCCCTGGCTAAACAAGGGCAAAGTCATGAAGCCATGAAGTACCAAGCAACCTATATGGTGCTGTATAAAAAATACTAGCTGAACCAGCAAAAGAAGCGATAGATTTATAGAAGGACAAACATTTATGAGCTGAAAATGTCATCTTTTAATTAATTAGCTTTTTAAAATCTCTCTCTGCCTCTTTCTTTCTCTAATCTATTTTTAATCATGCCTTAAAACTACATTTATGTGTTCGTTTTCACAAATGAATACAATTATGTTAATACAGAGTGTGTTGGGTCTTTACCTTGGCAAAGCCGATCTATCCCGTTGCTGTAGCGATGAGTAAGCCCTGGGCCCTGGGGTAAGGAGGTCTCATTTACATTATCTTTTCTCTCAGGCCCAGTTCAGTTTGTCCTATCAACACATCAGTCCCTCTAGAGTGCCTACAGTGCTTATCTCCATTTCACAGTCAGACCAGAATGTTCTACGTAAGAAAGGAGGCTTATTGTGATCGCAATTTTATATATTAATTGATTACCCTATTTAGCAGGACGTTTTTGTCTGACAGTTATACAAAAATTGTTAGATGATATTAATGTGTTTTTTTTGCATAAATATGCAATAACAGTAAGCTGTTTATTAACTTATAATATGGCATAAGTATAATATCTATCTCTATATATTTATAAAAACAGCTTCAAATAATAAAATGTATGTAGAGTGAATAAATAAAGGCCACTCAAGAGCGGAACAATTCTTTCACTGCTTAAGATCCGTATCGGACTCGTATTGAGTCGCATTCGCGTGTGAAACCTATATTTTTGACGTAAGCAACATCTGCATTTGTTCTTTCTATTTAATACATAGACACAAATACACATATTTGCTTCTCTGTACCACGTATATAATGCAGATAAAAGATACTGTGACCATGATTGGTTGGTCATAGAATAGTTATTGTCCACGGTTTATGGCCAGCCGTGTAGCAATGTTGTGCTGTTAGCAGCTAGCGAGCAAGGTAACCACAAAACCACAATGACTGAACAGGAAGATGTATTAACTTTTGCCTCTTTATGACAGTGTTGTATACAATGTCTTTCAGTTTGAATTGCATGTATGCGAATGTTTAGGGTCACACTCTTTACTGATCACATAAATAATGTGCCTTCAATAGTTTTAACGGTGATGGTTAGCGAGGGCTTGACACAATCGTGTTATCCTCCATCTGGCTCAAACAGGGTATGGCACTCCGTGCGTGCGGTTTTATCGTGTTCCGTCGCCTCGCCCTGCCAGAGCTTCCTCCTGCCAGCATCGAGTTCCTCCTTCTGCAGACTTCCTACGGAGAGCACCACTGGACCCCGCCCAAAGGTGCGGAGGCGATAATGGCTGTAGTCGTTGGTTTACATTGCTCCGTGTCAGCACTAGATACTAAGACTTAAGAGTTTACGAAAAGTCCCTTTCACTTAATTGTGACCAAGCTGAATTATCATTGTCGCACTTTCACATTGCCAAAGCATAATCATTCAGTGGCTAGAATTCCTGTTGCACTGAATGATTCCTGTGCTATATCCTCATGGAATGTGGACAGTAGGTGTGAAATTGGCCTCCTCTCAGCACTTAGTTAACTCCACACCCTATCCTCATTCATCTCTGTTCAACAGGCCACGTGGACCCTGGGGAAGATGACTTGACCACTGCTCTGAGGGAAACCAAGGAGGAGGCGGGCTTAGGGGAAGAGCATCTGCGAGTGATTGATGGCTTCCTGCACAAGCTGAAATATGAGGTGCGAGGAAAGCCCAAAGAGGTGTTGTACTGGCTGGCAGAACTGAGAGACCCCAAAATGGTGGTGACATTGTCAGAGGAACACCAGGACTACCGTTGGTCTGGGCTAGATGAGGCTTGTGCTCTGGCTCAGTACAAAGACCTCCAGGAGACTCTGAGAGCAGCACAGCGCCACCTGGAGGCCACAGGGTGGAGATAGAAGGGTTTTCTTCAGTCATGCTATTTGGGAAAGAGATACCTGACAGCACTTGGCAACTGTGCTTTGTTTCCTTAGTGTCAGAGGATTTCAGTAATGGAAATCTCGGAACATTCCGTTCTATGTTGAGATCTGATTTTGCACAGTCTGGTACTTTACATGACAGTCATATGAATGTTTAAATATACTGGAAGATGTGGTTTGCTTTAAGCAAGTGCACTGCACAATATGACACATGGATTGCCATGGATTAAAGTGAAATGCTTACAAATTGTGACATTATTACACATGTTTTTTTTGTTCTCTGTAATCATTGACAGTCTCCAAGGATGAGAAGTGCCAATGACAATCTTAGCCATGAACATCACTTTAATTGAAATTGTTTATGGAAAAATTAATTAATTAAGGTAGGGTGGTCATTCTTTTTATACTACTTAACAACTGCAACGCCTATTGTGTGTAGCATGGGATATTGTGCAATAACACTTGTCACCAGAAGGGGTAGACAGAGAAATTATTAAAATGCTAAAAAGGTACATGACTAGTTTGCACTAAGGTGCTGAACAACCAGTAACCACTTTAATGTTTGGGAGACCAGAGGAAATCTTTTAGACATTGGATCTTGAATAATGCGTCCAAATTAAAATGGCCTTTTGTCATGCAGCTAGATGAGTGTCTCTCCCTTCAATTCAAAAGATCCACTTCATGTATGTTGTGTTTATAGTCATACTTAATTTACATCTAAGTTGAGTTTCTTTATGTTGTTCATCCAGGCTTGCATGGAAGGAAATGGCTGTAAATAACAAAATCTATAAAAGTGTGCATTTTCTAAGTTAAAATGATGGGTACAAGACTCAACTCAACTTAGAAGCTTAACTTTTGAGCCCTATGTTAACAAACTACCAAGCACAACATCAGAGGTCAGTTTTGACAAGACAAATTCACCATTCCTCATCCACATAATTTTTACCATATAAATTTTATACGTGATTTTTGCATCCTCACAACACAAAACGGAATATGAAATGAAACAAACTACAAACTCAACGACTGCAGCATTAACATCAATGGTCGTGGACACGGGTACGCAAGACCTCTTTTTAAAGTCCATATGTGTGACCGTTTTCAGCCATAGAGGGGAAAAGCATCAGGTTCACACTTCAAAACCACACGTAACACACACACACGCACGCTCACACAAAGTTACAGGAAAATAGGTTCTTGGCCGGCCATCTTGACAACACAACAATATTGTGTTGAAATGTCTGTCAGCTATGAACAAGTTTTCCACATCGAACATTGTTTCCGATGAAGATCTACTCGGGGTATCGATCCGACTCCTCGAGCATCGTCTGCACGCGGAAACGGGCCTCTGTCAGGATGAGCCTCCATCCTCCTCAGTGGCTTCCTGTCCTTTGTCTCCTCTCATGCCAGCGCGCTGAACTGAGAACATGTGTCAAATGAAGGTCTAAACTCAAACTCACAAATTATTTGCATCAGTGGAGATAGGTATTGGTGGTTAGCCAGGAGTTGACTGCTGCTGGTTAAATCTTTATTAAGAAACTTTTTTTTCCCCCACAAAAAGGCTATTGGTATTTGACCCTGTTCAGATGCAGTTTTTACTATCGGAGTCTAAGGATAGTATACAAGGAAGGAAGCCACTTCAGAGCAATGGAACCTTACAATGCCTTCTTCCTTTTTTCGGCCCCAACATCTTTGACATCATATCCTGAATTGTCCAGTAAATGAATGAATTTCTTGTTCCATCTTGTCATGTCAACAACCTGGTCTCAACAAGCACTCCATCCAGCTGAGCCACAAGATAAGTATCCTACTTTGGATTCTCTCTTTTTCATAAAACAAAAACAAAAAAAAACAAGGTTGACATCCTAGTTACTCCAGCAATCCATTTGCTCCAAGGTTATTTCCATGGTATGAAAAACCAGATGTAATTTCCTTTGCGTTATCCATTCCAGGCAATGATCTCCACTAAGCATTTGACAACCTTGGGTTCCACTGTATAAAAAAAGCACGCAGACACACACATGCACACAAGTGAAAATTGACTTAATTATAAGGATTGTGGTTTGCTGAGCTTAAAGCGTTTTAATTAACTCCTATCTGATCAGTAGCCTGTGTATTCTGTACCAGTGTACTGTAAGACACTTTACACTTGTCCTTGTTACACTGCAATCACGTAAGCACTGTGTAAGAGGTAATGTAACCTGCACTTAAATGCAACTGTGTCGGCACTGCACTTATATATGTGCCACCGAGCACAACTCGGAGCAACACTCTACCCTTGCACACAGTCATCGCAAGGCTCTCTTCAAATCGGTGTACTTGCACATGTAAAACAACTGTGCATGACCGCTTTGCATTGGGCCCAATGCAAAAGTACTGTACTATACATCGCTGTATTGCAGGTTACTTGGTCACATTTCCTGATCCACAGTATTTATCTGTGTAAGTTATGTCGTTAAAGTGTAACGAGAGCACGGACGGTGACGTACGACCTCAAACACAAAGCTTCCTGTCAGCATACCTGCATAGTCCCTCACAGCACTACAAGAAAAAGGTCACAGCCTGCGTGCTGTCGACAGTCTAACTGGTGATGGGGGTTTGGAGCTGCCGCTTAAAGCCGGAGGCTACAGATTCTTTCTAACGAGCGTTGGGCTGGGGGGGAAGGGGGCGGGCACAAACAAGTGTCAACGAATGAACGTCACATTCATCGAAACGTAGACGTACACCGTACGCTACTTTTGAGCAAATAAAAATACGCACCAAATGGTTACACATACCCTAAAGCACAACAATGTTAAGTGAGATAAAATCATGGATGTGAGGGGGTAACTTGAACCAATTCATTTCTTGTTTTCAGCAAAAGGCCTCAGAGAGACTCCGTCATAGGGAGGCAAAGTATGTCTAAATAACAGGGTATCGTATAGCAATATGTATAGCACTAATAAAAGCAAATTATGACCAACCAATGGTAAAGGTTTCTTCTATTGATTTACTGCATACACTGAATCCTTGACCTTTGACATTCACAGTGAAAATTTGACGAAGGAGGGGCTTGCGAAAAGGTTGGAAAGAAGAGGAGGGAGCAGGATAGTAGAGAGCAGGAAAGAGACAGACAAGGACTCAGCGGAGGAATAAAACGGTGGAGCACGGGTGCGGTGGCTGGAGACTTATCAGTTCATGCTCTCTGCATACACGCTATCCTCTCCCTCACAAAAAAAGGATAGAAAAAAAACTAGAGAGATGAGAATGACACATCAACATTGAGGAGCAGTTTGTGTTGAGTTCGGTTCAACTTCTCTCTCGCTAGAGAGTCTATGGAGGCCCTGAGGTTTAGAGGCAGAGAGAGGTGGAGCAGGGGAGGGAGAGGGAGGGAGTCAAAAATACTGGTGCACTCTTGTATGGTTCAATTTTTGGTAGGGATTAGGACCCCCCCCCCCCGGCTCTGTTGGAGGATCGGGGTTTAAGGGTCAAAAGTGTGTGTGTGGAAGGGGGTGGGGGGTAGATGGGTCTCAGGGCAGAGTTTGTGTTGGTAGGTAAGTTGATTGCATCGAAAGCGGACAAACAGGCTGACTGACCGACAGAGAACCACACAGACACACAGGGATGCTCTCAGTCGGAGTGGCTAGACGGAAAGAGAGGCAGACCAACGGATGAGGCGAGATAGCCAATCAAAGAGCCACCAAGGGTTGACAGAGAGTGGTAGAGAGACAGAGTCGGCCAGTCAGAGAGACAGACGCTCACCAACACAGTGAGTCAGCTTTCCACATATACTTAGGCAGACACACACACTCACACCAGCCATGTTAACAAGTCAGAAAGACAGATCTGGAAAGGGCAGAGGAGGGATGAGGGATGTTGGGGAAGGGTTCAAGGTGTGGCTCAAAGGGGCAATCCAACCAATCGTCATCATCATCAAGACTCCTCGTTGCCAGAGTCGTCCTGGTTGTCGTAGCGGCTGGTCCCTCCCTCTCCTCCACTGGTACCCCCCGCCTCGCCCCCGGACTCCAGATCACTCTCCTCCTCCTCCTCCTCTTCCTCCTCCATGTCGTCATCGTACAGGTCATCGTAGAGCAGGTCAGAGCTACTGTCCTGGGAGGGAACTCTTGTCTGGACGCAGTACTCTGCCAGAGTGGTGGGAACCTTAACACCGTCGCGCTCGGCCTCCGCCGCCGTAGACAACACCTGCTTCCTGTGTGTGTGAATTGAGGAATTGTTAGCGGGGAGAGCAGGATTACATGCAGTGTGTCACGTGTAGGTGAAGTTGAAGTGGGTAATATGAGTTAAAGTGAGCGATATAAATGTATTGTAAAGTACCATTTCATTTGCACTTGAAACTGTACTGTTTTCGCTAATACTGTTGGCATGAGTATTATAATACATGTACTGCATGACAACAGGTATGGGCATCAAGCAGGTTATGTTGTGTGTATCTGTGTCTGCATTGACATGCTGCCAAATATTCAATTCACAACTTCAATAAAGCCTAGTCGGAATAAAATGCACTGAAATATATACCTAATGCAGGATGGAAGAAACCATTTGTTCACTAGAATAATTAATTAGCTACTGTTCGTTCAGATGAAATTATCAGAATGAATTTGTAATTTTAAAAAAAGAAGCAAAAACTCTGCAGGCGCCTTGTTCAAAAGTCACAAACCACAGACATTCAGGCAATGTCATCAATTTAGAAAATGCTTTTGTGCAAAGCACAGCATGGGCTTTGGACTGGTAAACTCTTGATCTGCAGTCAGATTATCTACCCAGGAGCTGTACCTTTCCCTCGGTTCAGGGTGTATATTTAAGGGGGAGTTAGATGGGCAGTTGACATGAACAGGTTGTCGTTCAGCCAGCAGCTTGGCGGTGTGGTTTTGGGGAGGGTACCTGATGATCTCAGCGTACTCTTTGTCCTTGCCCTTGCTGTCTCTCCACTTGCGGAACATGACGGAGGCGTCCACGTTGGCCGGCGAGAAAGTGTTGGGCTCGTTCAGCAAAGAGATCACGCTCAGCAGGATGGTCCTGTAAGCATGCACGCATGCGCACACGCACACAAACACACCACAAAGTCAAGGTATACAGTTGTAGCACTCCAGTGCAAGTGACTGCAAGGTCACTATCATTTGATGTATACTCATTAGGCAGATGCTTTTACTCATCTACTTAATTCAGGAATTTAATTCAGCAACTTGCAAGCAGCACACCCACCTGACCATGGCGAACTCAATCACCAATCCTTTCACAGGTTCAGTTTATCCAGATTGACAGTTCAATTGCATTCTCTTATCAACAGAGCATACAAAAGTAATCTTCACAGTAAAGTAACCTGTGTTTACTATACTTACAATGTTTTTGGTATTTGATCAATTTAGTGATTTAATAGTCATAAGTAAATAGCACAATAGTTACAAGAGAACTGCTATTATTACTACTGGCTAATAACAAAAAATCTGTACATTTATTTACTCTACGCGGCACAAATTCTTTTAACAGCTAGTGCTTTGTTCCCAATGGATCTGACTTAAGAAAATATATAGTTAAAAAAGGACATAAGAAAAGTACAATTAGAAGCATAAGTAGACAGAAACGTAATTGGAGATGGACTTGCTGCTGGACATTACCTGACATTCTGGGTGGGGTTCCACCTTTCGGATGGCAATTCTCCACTTTGGGGGTCGTCAACAGGAGGGTGGAGGATGGATATGCACACATCACCGTTCTGTCCGGCAAAACCGTCAGAAAATTACTAAATTGTTGGACTGCTCAAATATGGTAAAAGAGTCTAATTCACTACTGAGTCAACACTGTTGTATGACTCCGCAGCTGACTGATACTGAGCACTTTGAGGATTCCTACCTCGTAGATGTTTGGGTGCCACATCTTTGTGAGAAAGCGGAAAGTGGGCGGGGAGTAAGGGTAGTCGATGGGAAACTTGATGTGAGCCTAAGAGCAGGACACAGATTTGAATGATCCCTTATCAAACATGAGGTTCTGCCATCACAGGAAAGAAAGAAAGAAAAGAAGAAAGAAAGAAAAGAAGAAAGGAAGGAAAAGAAAGGAATGAAGGAAAAGCAAGGAAGGAAGGAAGGAAGGAAGGAAGGAAGGAAGGAAGGAAGGAAGGAAGGAAGGAAGGAAGGAAGGAAATATTGGTGGGCAACTTGACCAACAACCATACCCTATTAATAACGTGTTTCATTATCAGGGATTTCATTTACCAGAGCTGGAAGATAGTGGCAGAAGTACAATTAGTGGACAGTTTGATAAGTACTATTCATCTTGGGAGCTTCTCTGTCCAAGAACAGAGGGACTAGGATCTATGATGAGGTGTCTTTAAGGTCAACATATTCATTCAGAATCAATATGAATGCCAATTAACTTTGAAGACACTCAGTGTATGGGAAACATATTTTCTTAAGGGAGGTTACTGGTCTGATTCCACTCTGATAAGACTATGATAGCATCAAACCATGAACTAGCCATGGGAAAAAAATGGGTTTTGTCTTTGGTATATTTAAGTACCTTAAACTTTGGCTCAGTCCATTTTGACCTGAACCATAAACAACCTTAAAAAATGTATGAGAACATACAAATCCTTGTATTTATCTGGAAATAGTACACAAATATTTGCTTCCTCGACTTTGCTTACTTCACTGACCTATATGATCTCTTAAGAGAATGGTCCTTCAATCGTTCCGTAGCCATAAGCCAAAGTCAATGGCCAGTATGAGAGCTCTTTCATAGTGCTAATGATGGTAATGTCAACTAGCCTAGCCTAGCTTCATGGAATGAGTCCCTCGTGGGAAACGGAGACGAGTCTCATCATGTTCTCTCTCCCTCTCTCTCTGCTGAGGATCCATTTATATCTGTCCGTGGATAAAAATAGCACACAGCGATCATACAGCCAGGCAAAAAGGCTGGTCAAGGAGAGGGGGGGCGAGAGTCACAGAGACAAGAAAGTGCAGAGTGAAGGAGATTAAGGAAAACGTACAATGGTACAAAAAAGTGCAGTGGACAACCAAGGCTAGATTAATAAAAAATATTTAGAGAGAATGGAGAGTTCTAGTCTGTTGCTAGTTAGGATCCCACTGGTTTAGTTTGCAAACCAGTCAGCTACACATAGCAGGTGCACCCCCTCACTCACATGTGCGCACACACACACATACACACATACACACATTTCCATGGCAATGTTGAACTTACCTTAAAGTAGCCACCCTCATACAATGTGTTGGGGGGGCCAAAGATTGCCACCTCCCAGTTGTACAGGTCGGACTCCTCCACCAGAGTGATGCGGAAGCCCTCTACTGGCTGCTCCTGCAGAGACTTCATCTCCATCATCAAGGCCTTCTGGGAACTAGGAGTCGCTTGGTGAGCCATGGCTAGTATACCACTTCCCACTAGTGACAGGGAAGTAGGGAAGTGAAAAAAAGAGTCTAAAAGTGGTAGAAAGGCGGATAAAGATAGAAGGCCTTTTCAGGCATGCAGCTGGGAACGCTAATATAGGGGCGGTTTACAAACGCAAACTGCAAAATAATAGACAGATATCACACCCCAAAATATGCTTTTATCTTCAAATATAAATCGTTTGGATTCAGGATGGGTTATGCTCTTTCAAAGAGCTGCAGGTTATGCTCTGAAACAGTACCTGCATTTTTTTATGTATGTTAACCTACTTAACCGTACACTGGTGGTAAGAACACAGCAACATTATAAAAAATTCGGAGTAGGGACAACCAAACCCTATCATGTAGCAAAAACTACAGGCCTTGACAGCTGATCCTAGACAGCAAAGTTGATGAAAATCATTACCTTAAGCTGCGCAACTACACGGTCTTAGCACTTATATCAAATTGATTGAGGACGCTTTTTCCTTTTGCAACTATAGTGGCATGTACACATTTAACTAATTGATATATGTCCAGTCAAGCAACTGTGACTGCCACAAATGATCTTGTTCACTGAAAGATTTTTTTCTGGTCGTCGCGCTGTGTTTCTCTTCGGTGGGCTGTTGATACTTGGCATGAGGAAAAATAACAACGTTAGGAGATTCCGTGGATCATTCTATGGGTCAAAACTCTACAGACGAATTGCTTTCACTGACATTTCTTCGTCTCTCTGAAACGGACAAGAGCCCAGCTGGATCCTTGGTTGTTTATGTTTGTTTATCTGCTATCTTCTGGCAGCCCCAACTTCTCCACACGTCAGCTAAACCCAACCGAGGAACTTCGTTACAAAAGAGAAGCTTTTATTCTCCACACCATTCACTAACAGCACCTTGTCAAAAGCGAGATCTGTTCTTTGTCAGGCTAACTTTCGAGAAAAAGATATCCACATAAGCTTTACGCTTACGAACTAGAATGCATTTGATCGATTTATATTTTCATCCTATCGATGCTTCCGGCTATCGTTGTGCGTGTCTGTTGAACGAAGTTACGTATCCAGACAAACGTTCAACGTGCGCGCTCTCAACATTACCCAAGTGTTCACACCGTGTATGAACAGCCACTACACTAAATCCAATTTTTCTACTGTTGTGTAGTCATGTGTCAATATCACAATATTACAATTCAAAAACAATCTCTGACATGTTTTTTGATTTGCCTTAATGCGTTCTTGGGCTCTTGTAAAAAAAATACATGACTTTTTAAGATAAATTGTACACTGTTTCTACAGTTCTCCACAGTTCACAGTGAAGATCATAAAAAAGGGATTAGACACTTTTAGATTTCTTGAAGCTATGGAATGAAAGAGGTTTAGAACCACATCAAGATCTGATGCGGTCTCTTCGCCCTGTCCATCAACAGTGTAGGAAGAGTCTTGGTCAGGAAGTTGACCAAGAGCAAAAGGGCCATTAGAGCTTCAGAGATCCTCTGCATAGAGGGGAAGACCTGCCCAAAGAACGCCTGCCTCTTAATCAGTCGGGGCTTTATGGTTGAGTGGCTAGTCAGAAGCTCACTACACTCCCAAAGCTTTAATCACTACCCAAGACCTCTCTGAAGACTCTAGGCCTAAATATAGAACCAGAAGCTCTCCAACTCCATATCGTGTCATGAGCTTGATCCTATTTATTTTATAATTGTGTCTTGTTCCAAAGAAACTTTAAGATATGGCCAAGCAATTTCTGTACTACATCAGGCAAGATGTGTAATGTGTTTCGCTGAAAAAAGTCCAGCGATGGAGGATATTACATACAGTATAGCAGAGTCTAGAGACAATGCATCATGTGATTAGCCTGTGGAAGATGTTATAGCAGTGTTGGGGGGAGGTTAAGTGAAATCTAATGGCAGTAAATGGCTTGATTACATTACTCTATCACACTGAATGAAGCCTAACAGACATTTGTGGGTTTTGATACTACTGGGTCTGTTTACAAGTGGTTCCAGTTACATTTTGTAATGATGGGATTTAGCTAAAATTCATAAGGTTTATCAAACTCTAAAGCTACATTCTTTGGCTATTTTATTCGGTTGTATGTTTTATCAGTCTAGATTTGATATGGTATGGTCAGATAAGTCTTAAAATTGGACATACAACTACAATACAAAGTGCCACAGTTGATACAGGTGTTTTGATCGTATTGACACATGTTGCCAAGTATATGGACCTGGTCTTTTGATCTTTATATTTAAATAGATATGTTGAACATGGGCACAATTTCTCATTCTGCAGCATCTTAGTACTCCATCAACAGTATAGCCACTGTCTCATAAATTATGCTCATACTAACCCATTAGAAATACTATACAGTCAAACTAAGAAAAGTTTACAGATTTTTACATATTCCATTTTGATATTGATGATAGTGTGTAATTCCTCCCTATTTGAACGTTTTCTATGTATTTTGCCAGAGATTAAATAAATCATATAAATAATTAAATGTTCTTCCTCTGTCGTCATTAAAGTGAAAAGGTTACGTCAAACAGGAACCAAAGGAAGAGAGGCTGACAATTCAAGATGGCGTCGCACGATGAGGCAGGAAAGAGATTTCGGTTTCAATAAAACTTATTTCAGGTACGACTTCAGAGACGGTATCGCTGCGGGCAGGCCTACATACGTTTTCGGTGAAGCAAGACGGAGCACACACTGGTAAGAGGGTCCGTGATGTACATTTTGTAGAAACCTTGAGGGGCGGTGGCACTAGAGTGACAGAGGGGAGTGAACGGTCTACATAACAAAACAGACAGTGGGAGGCCACAGCTGGCTAAACTAGCTCGCGAGCCACGGACTAAGCATTTTCTGGAAATGACAAGACGAGCTAGCTAACAAGCTAGCTTATTGGCAGTCTAGACAAGTGTATTAATCATACGTCTTTGTGAAAGTGAAACAAATCATGGTCCAGGACAGTCCTCATGCTAGATATCAAGCTACGCAACCAACGTCGTACATAGCTTCTGTACATTCTGTTCAACTATCGTTTTGGTCGGATAAACGAAACTTTCTCATTTGCTAGCTAAAGGCTAATTTAGGCTTTATTATATTGTGCAATCGCATTGAGCAAGAACGTTTTAGGTAGATCACGTACGTTGGACAGATACTTTAAAATTAAGCTTTAATATTAGCTCGTAGTCTCGTTTAACAAGCAGGGGCTAGTAGTAGCTAGCGCAGCTATCTAGAAAAGATGGTGTAGTTAAACTAGCCTTATAGCTAGCCCTAACATAATGTCTAGCTAAATAACTAATTTAATAAATTGCTATGCCTACGTGACGTTTCGTAGTCTAGTAAGTTGGCTAATATACCTGTTGTTGTTGGCAACATAAAGCTGAGTAGCTATGTCATTATAATGGCGTTCCAATTGGTTGGCTACTTAGCTAAAATGTACAAACTGTACCTGTTACGTAATTCACAGTCCTCACATGATGTTAACGCTAAATTATGCACATTTGATATCAATGCGTTGCCTTTGAGGGTATTCATAATTTTAAACGTTATTCGTCGTCATCTTAAAATTACGGTTCCAAACTTTAAAATACTTAAATGATACAGTCTAATACTAATGAAGTAGTTGATCTCGCATGGTCAGATTTGACACTTGATCTGCTGCCTGCATTTAACTCATTCACATCCGCTAGCTCTTTTAATAAGCGTTGTCAACATTTAATTTAACATCCATCATATTTGTCTCGCCATAGAGTGGTGTCTATAATCTTTTATTTCACTGTAACAGTCACACGACAGAGCTAGGTTGTGTGTAGTGCTTACATTTTTCTCATTTTAAAACCCAAACAATATCTGCTAGTGGCTGACCCCTGTGTTTCTGACTTCAGAGTATCTCAATGGCTGCAAGGAAGTCTGGAGCAGACACCTACAACAATGGTGAGTGTGTCTGTCATCTTTTGCCTATCTAACAGTCACTGTCAGGGGCTGCGTTGTAGAATGTGTCTGTTGTCACCCTGTTGGCAGTACATATACTGTCTCTTATTAGATTTCCCTATGGTTTTGGTCTAGTTGATCCTGCTCGGACGGGTGGGACTGAAGACAAACATCTTGACTCTGTTTTGTCGCAGCCTAGTTACTTACCATCCTTGTGCGTTCTCAGGACCCATCAGCTACCTTGATGATGTTCCCTTCAAAGTCAACGACAAGTTCCGCTGCCCTGCCAAAGTTGGGCTGCCTGTTGGCTTCTGCCTACCTGAGTGTGGCTCTGTACTCACAGACCTGCAGGTAAGTTTAGCTGTCAGACTGCCGCATTGTTGCATGGTTAAAAGTAGGTCCGGTTCTCCCCACAGACTTCTCCCAGGGGTGGATGTTCTGACTGATATTTAACATCATGTGCATGGTAGATTGGTGGGGCATTATTATTTTAAGGGTCACTGTAAGATCAGCTTAGCTAGCACTGTAATTCAACAAAGTCGGGTCAGGAGTTAACAATGTCCCAATAAGTGACGTTTTGAAATGGTGTGTTGTTTGTTTGTCCCTGTTCACAGTACGACTTTTCCCTGGAGAGGCGAAGTGTCCGCTGGGGGGTGGAACTGGCAGAGGCCAGAGTGGCGGAAGCTCGGGCAGTAGAAGCTGCGATCGCCAGGGCCGAGTCTGATGGGAGGGAGGATCCGTCCCCTATGCAGGACAGCAGCGGGGAGAGGCCCCGGCCTGCCGAGGAGCACGACCCTCCGCCCCCGGCGCTAAACCCGGTGTTGGCGGGCTTGCGACACAACGCCATCCTCACGCCTCTGCCTGCTCCCAGCCTGGCCAGGCAGGCCCAGCCCAGCCTTCCCCAGCTGCAGAGACTCAACCTGGCCGACTTTGAGCGCGAGGAGGACCCCTTCGACAAGCTGGAGCTTAAGACGCTGGACGACAAGGAGGAGCTGCGGAGCATCTTGCAGAGCCAGCCCCAGCCACTGCCCTCTGCGTCCCCGCCTGAGGCCCTCCAATCAGGGCCTGCTTCACGTGGCAGTAGCCCCTCCCCTCCCACCACAACCACCAACACCTGCCTTCCAGCCAAAGCAGGGTACGTTCACAAACCCAACGGCCTCGTAGCACTGCTGGACATGGACAGAAACAGAGGGCTGCCTGACGCGGACAACCGTCCCTGCAACATCCGATCGCTGACTTTCCCCAAGTTGTCGGACCCTGGGGACTTGTGCGATCCTGTCCTGCTAGGTTGTAACCTGAACCCCATCTCCATCCCCTCACCGCGCATCCTACAGAACGGCAGTCTGCCGGCCCACCAAAAGAACGACATCATAGGACGGCAGGAGCTTCACAGTCACATCCAAAATGGGGCACCGAAGCAGGTAAGTCACGAAGAACTCTTATTCTTCCTTTTTGCACTGAAAGTACCAAGTCAATGAAGTAAGCTGCTAAATGCATGTCCAACACCAAGTCAAAGTATTTATTACATGTCTGTAAGGTGCAGGTGTCTGATACACACAAGCTGAACATTTCAGTGTACAGGACAAAGAATACAGGGATGAAGGGCAATGAAGCAGTGTATATGATATACAACATCTCAATTCGAGTTTGCGACTTCAACAGTCACCTCTCTCTATCCTCTCTCTATCCTCGCCCAGCCTCACACTGTGCCAGGTTCTGGCCCAGGCCCTGTCCTGTGCGGAGGGGCCCTGCTCAGCTTGTCCCCCAGTGAGCGGCAGTGCGTGGAGACCATCGTGGGCATGGGCTACTCGTACGAGGGTGTCCTCCGAGCCATGCAGAGGCAGGGGCAGAACGTGGAGCAGGTAGGCTTCCCTCCAGCCAGCAACATCTGAAGTCGCCTGTAACGTGTGTGTGTGTGTGTGTGTGCGTGCGCGCGCGCGCGCGCGTTTGACCGGAACTGCAAAAGACCAGGTTTTCAACCTTCAACCCACAGAATGTTTTTGATTCTTTTGAATGACTCTTTTCAGTGTTGGATTTTGACGCGTTTGCTTGTTTCTTTTTGTGTGTGTTGGACTGCCCCATTAGTAGACTTTTTAAATAAGTAAAGGATAATGTACAGCCAGTGTGTTATTTTTGTTAAGTAAAAAAAGAAAACTGACAGGGTAATGCAAGACCTTGCTACTGTACTTCGTCCTGCCCCCCACCTCTGCCCCCCACCTCCCCCTAAAATCAGAAGTTGCTGGACAGTTCGTCTGCATTTGCTTTGATAGTCATATATTAATAAGGGTCAATATGTGGTCTGATTGCTTCTATAGAGAATAATTGGGTATAAAGGGAGTTGTTGTTTAGTTTCTTGATCTCCTAAGGGCTTCTTTTACTCCTTCACATCTTACCCTTTCTCTAGAGTGAGTTATAGTTAAGACCTTCATTTTAAGTGAAATGTTTTCCGTGCTATTGATTTCAGTAATTGGCAATTAAATATCTTTCATTTTAATGCACTTTTCTTGCTCTGATTTAACCAGATAAATACCTGAAATTCTAGCACATTAATATGAACTAATATTAATACACTGTTCAGTGTACGCCTCTTCCTTTTAACAGAGGTGAAGCATTTTGGTTGTTTGGTCAACAATAGACCCATTGCAATGGTGACTAAATTAATCTGTAATAGACATTTTTGTGCGCCTATTGCAACCTAGGCACGGTGAATTGGGTCGTCTTTGTGAATGTTGATGGCAATGTTGATTTTGACGTTTCTGTCTTCATCTCAACACAACTCAACTGACTGCATTCTGCTGATGGATCTGATCGGACATGGTCGCCAGAATTGGATCACAACATCCTTCATGCTGTAGCTATTCAGAAATAACAGACCACAGAGTGGCATAATTGACTAATCAAAATGAAAATCAAAATATTTAACAAAGTCGTGTAATAACAGTTTTATTAATGTTGTTGCACTGTCTGGTAAAATACTGACTGATCCTTGGCTCTAAACACTGAAACACTCCTGCTTTGTGATTATTTGCTGTACCTGCTATATGCATATCTATGGGTAACAGCAACAGCTTCATAATAAACTGAAAGTACTTAGCAGAAACACACAATTAAATTCAACTGAAAGTAGTTCGCTATTCATTCCTTTTTTCAACCCACCATTCTTATCGGCCGACTTAAATTACACTCCTCATCACTGCTACCAAAACCCGTCCTCAAGGTGTGTGTCTGTGTTTTCATCCCAGGTGCTGGACTACCTGTTTGTCCACAGTCGCCTCTGCGAGCGAGGTTTCGATGCCACGGCCGTGGAGGAGTGCTTGGAGATGTACCAGTGTTCCGAGGAAAAGGTGGCAATTCAACCCTGAGCCTCAGATCCTTACCAACGCAACCCAGTAGATCCGTGTTATTTAGTCTTTTCACATGATGCACTAAGCAGTTTATTGCTGGGGTGTTGGCAACTCTGACAAAATCCTATTGTTAGGAGATCTTGATCTTTACCAACCTCTTGTAACTTCTTTACGAGCTGCTACTGTTCACTATAACCTTGAAGTAAACCCAGTCCTGGCCTGGTAAAGTCTTTACACCTCATTTTTCTTTAAAAGGAAAAAAATGTTTCATCTAATTTTACTTCCTTGTCACACTTTCTATTCCCCTGCAGGCCTTAGAGTTCTTGCAGCTGATGTCGCGCTTTGGCGAGATGGGGTTCGAGCGCGACGCCATCAAGGAGGTGCTGCTGGTTCACAACAACGATCAGGACAAGGCCCTGGAGGACCTCATGGGTCGGGCCACCGCCAGCTGAGCCACGCCCTCCTGTCAGGCTCGCTGGCCTCCTCCCAGTTCCGTCCACTACAGATGCCTCACCTCGCCCTGTACACAAAACGTGGGGCTTCTATGTATCTTGCTTGATCTGGCTAAGACATGCGTGCACAAACAACGAACGAATCAGCACTTTCGATTGAACTGTGTGCCTAGAGCGGAGGGGGAAGCGTGAGAAATGGGCTCCTATATCGTGGGGTTTGGTTTGATCTGTAGTTCTAAGTTCTGGGAACCCACACCTGCTTCCCACCCCCCTCCTGGCTGAGGAACGCGGAAGTGTATGGAAAAGTCGCAACTGGAAGATGAAGGCCATTTGGTGCAAAACAAAAACAGGCTAGCGCTGGAAATGGGTGTGGCTAACTCTGTGGGGCGGAGCTGTAAAGGGAGGGGCCTAGTAGACCTGGACTGGGAGGAAACCCATGAGCCTGTTTCTTTTGACAGGACAGTTGGAACACTGACACTCCCAGATAAAAAAAGAAAAAGAAAAAAAAAAAAAAGCTGCCATCTTCCGCTGCGAAATGCAGGCCCACAATTTAGCAGCATTGGGGGGATAGGGATAGGAGGAAGAGGGGGGCCAGGAGACAGTCTTGAAATGGACAGTCTTGAAAATGACTGGTCAGGCTGCTGGCGGAGCGTGAACCTGCTCATCGTGAAACAGAGAACTAACTTAAGAAGTGCCCACTCTGTACTCCCTCACCTGTCCTCACCGTCGATCTTTGTTTTGACACGTCTATTGAGAGCGTTTATTTACCTATTGAGAGGGTTTTGTTTTTTCTTTCCCCCCCAATATTTTCTTTCTTTGCTTTCTGTTTTAGGAACTGCATTTTCAGAACCTTTTAAAGATTAATAATATTACTGATAACGACTATTTCTGCCCCGGTTGATTCCCTGCACTGGAAAGGATGCAAATGGCGCTGGAGAGAGAACAAATTTGGTTGGAAATATATATATAAATGCTAAAAGTCTGCATATGATCCATTGACGGTGTTAAATCTGCACAAGAATAAAACACACATCACATAGATTATCGAAGAAAGTACTCTGACACTTGCTGACACTTTTGATTTGTGATAGGACCTTTTGGGGGGTTTGACGTGAATAAGATAAACATTAAAGTTTGAGTTGTTCTGCAACCAAACTTCTGTGCAATAGAGATGTTTGATGATGTGTGACTGACTGGTACCTTTAAGACCCTGTGAACATTTGGAGGATTGTGAACAACGAGTCTTAACATGGATACATGGCTGGAGAAATGTAATATGAAAAGTTTGCTATATTTTTTTTCCCAGTTCTTTATCACAGTTTAACGCTACACTAACTTAAAAATGTAGATTTTCCCATAAATAGTTTGTCCATCCTGTCCCGACTTTCTACTCTGATTATTTCATGTGGGTTTGTGTGTTCCCTAATTGAAATGACAAAAGCATTCTCTCTAAAAAAAGGGAACGTAAGTATGTATTTATTTTAAATTAGTGAGAGCCTAATGTCACCTGTGTTCAATGGGTGGCAGTTTATATTTCAGTAATGCACTGTCTAGCTATTTTGCCCTCCAAAGATTCCTTTGGACGACCACCCTGTCCAAATGAATTGACAGGTTTTAAGTGCCATGAGACATCCTGTGTTAGTAACTTGGGGGTAAAGTATATTAGCCCTACCCAAAGTCAATGGCCAGGCTAGCCAAATGACCATTCAAACCAGTGTGAAGGTAAGAAACTGGAAGGATTTTAAAATAAAACTGTCTTGAGCTCACTTTCATAAAGTAGCAAATTGAGGACTGGTCGATAATTCAGTGCGGGGTCAAATGCAAAATTAGGCTCCATAGTGGGGTGTCCTCTAATATCCAACCAAGAATGTTTGTTTTCACTTATCAGAATAGATAATAATATAAAATATAACGCGTATAACAGAATAAATAGTTGGGTTGCTGGTATTTTGCCAATACGGATGTAAGACATGTTATGTCATCAATGATCTGGGCATTGAGTGCCACTTATGTTTAACAGGGCCACACCAAGTCCCTGGTGCTAACAGAAATGTCTTACATTGGATGTTGTAGCAACAACTACAGTGCTCTCACAGCTTAGACTCCCCAAGACCTTGTTAGAGCTATGTTGATGTCCTTCTGGAAAATTGCATCATCACAGCACCATGGAAGAATAAAAGTGCACATTTGTAGTTTGACAATAAAAAAAAAGCCCCTAAACAAAACAGGAATTCCGAAATCTTGATGGCCCAACAGTGGGTATGGTAACGCCCTGCATATTTTTTTAATTCCAATAGTTTTTCCTTTTTCTTTTTTTTTTAACCTAACATTAGTGCGTTGTGAGGAAATCCTATGGCTCAAATGCTTACGACATCCTTAAGAACACCTGGTCAGGTTTCAAATGGTCACTATTGGTGGTTGAGGTGCATGGATGTTCCATGACATCATAGCTCCGCGGTTCCGTTGTAAAGCCTGAGTGGTGGGAAGCAAATGTGCACTTAGTGATTTCACTTATGATTCTGACAGGAATGCGCATTTCAGTCTGGTACTTTAGACTTGTTTCCTTCCGCAGATGGAGCCTTTGGCCAACACGTTATCAAATGACACTGTCAACCTATTTCATGACTGTACAAATGGGACATGCTTCAAGTTAGGATTCAACCCACAATCTATGAAGTTGAAATGTCCATCTTATTCTCAAACCTTCAACTGCCTACTTTCACATACCTGATGTAGATCTTGACAATAATACCCAGAAGCAAGTTGGCAGAACTTAAACCTCCATGTCTTATAGACCTACTTGGGAGTGGAACACCTGCTATTCATTAGCCAGTTGTTGGACTTCCTAGGCATTGATTTTTTATCAGGAGAAACTTTGAACTTGTGGTTCAAGTTCTAAATAACATCTGGATTTTGACGGCAATACTGTTTAATGTAAGCAAGAGTTGCCATTGGTCCTGTATAGCTCCTGACGTTATGATTTTTCTCAAACATTTCAGTTTCCGGCTGAATCGTTTCAGCAGTATAAATGTGATTAAATGTACACATCTTTTAACGGTGTGTCTGTTATTATTCATCAGTGTCAGTGATTTATTTATGGTACTGGATGGAAAGTAAATCATTTGCGTCAAAGTTGTGTCGCTGACATGTATTTTCTGACGGCGTAAGATGGTTGAAACCAACACTGCACTCGTGTCTGTGAAGAATGGTTGACCCTCGCACTTCCATAGTTCAAACAACTAGAAACCTCAAATAGACTTGTCAGCAGAAAAGTGACCAAATTGGTTCATTTTCAACTCTTACATCACAAAGTGTTGGGTGAGTGTACCAGAAAGGCAACCCCTATTCGTGTATAACCCTTTGTCTCTCTTTCTCTTTCACAGACAAAGCATTAGTTCTGTCCAAATAGATTGTGGATCAGCTGAACCTCACTAAAAGTTGGAACACAATAATTGCTGTGAATATATATATATGGAGTATTATAATATTATACTCCAGCAGCATTATTAGTGTTGAAGATTTGTCAGTCCAATGAATGATTTGACTTTCTTATGGATGTTGCATGGATTGCTAGAGACCCCCTTCAAACTTGATAAATACATATTGCCGCATAAGAACCATTGACACCACTGGATTTTACACAGTATGGTCAGATTTTGCATGCGATAGATTTAAGATATGTAGTCTGCGTGATTGACATGAAAAGACTCAAGAAATTACGACAATGTGAACGGGCACGCACACACGCGAATGCTCACGTTCAATCTTGTTTTTGTTGATGTTTAATTTGAGTGCGGCTGCGCGCGGCCCAATGTTGTTGCCGTTGCTGACGCGATATGTGAAGAAAAGGATATTGGAGAAAATAAAGACTTGGACAGGGAGGGGAGCCTCCTGTCGTGGCTCCTCAACCGCAGCTACGTTGATAAAATTGACAAGCTAACGAACCAAGTGAAATTAAGTGCGTTTTTATAGTTACGGAGGCTGAAGGGGACTACTTAACGTCACCCTATGTGATCGCCCTTCCCTGTCGCCGGACGCTACACAGGGCCAAGCAACAAAAAAGCTAATCGCCATTATATGATCCATTATTTAGCGTCACTATTGCCCTCCATGTGGGTGAGGGAATTGTGTGTGTCAGATTATGGCGAGAAAAACAGTTAGCAGGAAAAGGAAGGCAGGAGAGCCCAAGGATCAACAACAGGTAGGTACATTTCGGTGAACATGTTAGCCTAGCTAAGCAGTAGCTATCCTAGCAATGTCAGCTAGCTTGTTAGCTAGTACTTACGAACGCAGGTAGAGCTAGCCACCAGCTAACTTGAATACGGCTATCTAAGATTACTTGTCTTTAGATGACGGAACAGCCCACTATATAGCTAACTTATTCGATACCAGCTGCAGTCACCATGGGCCTTATTCAGACCATTTAGCTAGATGGATCACATTATGAATTATGAACGGTACATCGATCGGTAGAACATTCTGTCTCCTACTCGTTGAGTTAGCCCATGTGTATGGTGACCCTTCTGCCTCGATCTGAGGATGTGAGCCATGTACTATAGCAGGCTAGCATTCCAGCTGTGAGACTAGCTAAAGCTATCGTTTTACTAGCTGTGGCGAGCCGAAGTACAGTGCTTGTCAAATTGTTAGCCAGAACACACCTTGCAACGACAGTTATTAAATGTTATGTTTAGCATACTGACTGTTTCGTAGACATTGCACTTACATATTGCCTTGTGACGAATGTAGCTAGTTTGCACAAGCTAACAGCAGTACTATAGTCAGTAGTCAAGTGAAAAACTACGTATTTTTACATTTTCCAATGCACCCACTATGTATTATAATCTGACAGAAGTTTTAAACGTGATCACGTGTAAGTTGTTATGCGTTTTCCTCCAGTGGTGTTTTAAGCATGCATTGTCGTCGAAGTCAAGCAATTTATCCCATCGCACTCAGTCGTTAATTCATTTGTCGTGGTCTTATTTATGGTGTAAAAAGCTAAAATATAACCATTAGGCCAAACCTAACCCCGTGAACGGTCGTGGAGTTAAATACATGTGTATGAAGGAAAGACACTCCAGTCGTGCTTCAAGCACAGTAACACATATTATACCATATTTTCTTATTTTTTACAGTGACTTTATTAAAGCCCTGACATATTGATGCAAACAATAGTTATCTCAGGAAATCATGTTTGTTCTCTGGCTCTAACTTAGACACATCTATACTACCTCAGGTTTGTTTACATGATCCTCCTGTGACCCAGTTGTGCTTCTATAATCTGGGTCACTGAGCTTGGAGAAATGGTTGGAGTCCTCAGGGTAGGTAGGGTGGCACTGCACATTGTACAATGTGCAAGCTGCCAAGGACGAAATAATATGAATGTACAGATGAGTAAATCTGTGGTCAAGGAGTTTTAGTAATTAACTAGATGGATTGGCTGTGATAACATGGCTTTCTATTAAGAATACTACAAGGATTTATCTACCATCTCTTTTTGACAGGCGTAGAACTGCTTTTATTTGGTTCCAAAACCCCTTCACATTTGACCAAGATTATTTTTTCTTTCTCTCTTTTTAAATCATTTTTTAAGATTGTTGCTAACCCAGCCTGTCTGTGCATTCAGGTGGGCTGGTGCCAGTCAACGTACAAGCGGAGCCGCGTGTCGTCATCGTCCCGCCATGCGCAGCAGTGGTGGCGCAGCCGGCGTTCAGTCGTGTGCGCCCTGCGGGGGCGGGAGTTCCGGCCGCAGCAGCAGCACGAGTGGCGGCTCCAGCGAAGCCTCCGCGGCTTCGCCGCCGGGAGGCTTCCCGGGATTCTCAAAGAGAGGGAGTTCTCCCTGGGGCGTCTCAACAAGGTGTTCGCCTCCCAGTGGCTCAACCACCGCCAGGTGGTGTGTGGGACAAAGTGCAATACGGTGAGGGCTCGGTCGAATGCTTGTGTTTGACCGCACAGAGTAGTGGAGTTCAAAGGTATTGTCAGGTTCACGAATAGATGTAGGCCAGACATGTCCAATTCAGGCCCTCAGGGGCCACTGTCCTAGAAGTTTTAGATGTTTCCCTGCTCTAGCACACCTCATTCAAATGAGTGGGTTGTTATCAAACTCTGTGGAAGCCTGATAATGACCATTCGTTAGCCATGTAGTGGTGTTGTATTTGCATTAAATCACCTACCAATTCCTGAACAGAAGTCTTCCAAAATGTTGCCACAGGCTGATAAGCCTTTATTACTAGGCATACTAGACAGCATTATAGCAACAATCATTCGTCATGATTCATTGATCAGATAGACCATAAAAAAGCGAACAGAAGAACATGCTTTGGCCTATTGCAGGTTTCTTTTTGGAATTACATTTGACATTCCCCCCCGACCCTGATTTCAGTTTGTGCAACGCTTGTGTTCTTGTTCCACCTACACACAGAAACATCTCCCCTACTATGAAAGCCTTCCTCAAATATCTGTAGAAGAAAGGGGAAAAAGTCTGAGCTTTCAACAGCACTGTTCACTCGACACACAAACATACTCCTTTACGTCCAGACCTCAAAGTTTCTTTAGCCGCGGTTAACCAGAAATCTTTTTTTAAATCTTTCTTTTCCTTGTTTCTCCCTCTAGTTATTTGTGGCAGATGTTTTAACTGGGCAGATCACACGGATCCCCATGCTGAAGGACAGAGAGGGGAGAACTGGAGGAACTCTTCCCACAGGGACCCCTTTTCTCCCAGGTGTGGGCTCTGGGTCAGGGCTGGACCAGCAGGGCTGTGGGATCCACGCCATCGAACTCAACCCTTCCGGTACCCTTCTAGCTACCGGAGGAGACAACCCCAACAGTCTGGCTGTGTACCAGCTACCAACCCTGGATCCTGTCTGCGTTGGCGACGTATGTTAACCATT
The DNA here is from genome assembly GCA_036571765.1 of Plecoglossus altivelis. Classification (NCBI taxonomy): domain Eukaryota; kingdom Metazoa; phylum Chordata; class Actinopteri; order Osmeriformes; family Plecoglossidae; genus Plecoglossus; species Plecoglossus altivelis. The sequence goes on from BROE01000020.1 coordinate 3,628,883, forward strand.
CGTTTTGGCTTCTGCCCGGTGATTCCTAAAGGGACGCCGTTGACTAGTAACAAAGATGTCATGTTCTCTGATGTTGCCCCTGGAAACGTGCCACTGTTCAGGCGTCATGTCTTGTTTGGAACTGCACTGTGGCGTTTTGGTTAGGTGAACGTCTAGGTGTCGTGCGCATGAGTCACAGTGTGTGCTCTCCCCTTTTTTAGGATGGCCACAACGACTGGATATTTTCCATTGCATGGATCAGCGACAGTATGGCTGTTTCTGGTGAGTCATGTACATGAACTGCTCTTGAAGATCTCTACCCCCCCCTTTGCAATGAATAAATAAATAATAGACTTGGGATGCTGTGTAACACTTCTCTGGGTTGGCATCAAGCTTTAAGATTTATGGAGACCAACAGGAGACCAACATGTGGTTTTCTGTTTATTGACCAATGATGGAATCCTTGTCGCCCTTCGAGGCAACTGTTGTTGTGATTTTGGGCGTTACAAAAATAAATTGAATTGAATTGAATTGAGGACGCACGTGCTAGTCTCTTAACCGCAGCCCCGTTTGAGGATTCTATTCATTTTTGAGTGTTTTAGGGTTTGGATTCCATTTCTCATAAGTGGTTTTTTTGTTTGTTTTTCCAGAGTTTGATGTCCAATAGCCATATCCAAAAGCCATGTTAGTAGCCATATTAGTAGCCATGTTAATGGCCACATTCCTCCCGTCTCCAGGGTCTCGGGATGGCTCCATGGGCCTGTGGGAGGTGTCCGAGGAGGTTCTGAGCCAGGCAGAGAGGAAGCAGAGTGAGGAAGGGGTCCCCTGCTACTCCCACATCTCTCACCGCGCCCTGGAGGACATCCCCAAGGAGTACACCAACCCATACAACTGCAAAGTGCGAGCCCTGGCGTTCAACCATAACCACAAGGTGCGACCCCCCCCCTTGAACTTAATCGTTTGTTACATATTGCAGTGCGTAAAGGTATCTTAAGATGACTTCTTCTCTGAATCTGTGTGTATCCTTGGGAAAACATGAATGTAAAAATATGTTTTCCGCCATGTGGTACTGCCATGGGTCTCACAAGAAAGAAATATGCGCATATTTGTTGCCCACAGCTACGGGGTAGAGTTCAAAATATACAGCAGTCAGATACAAGCACGGCTGGAACGGGCCTGCCGACAGGCACTCTACTAGTTCTAAAGACATCGGGTGAGGGTTAGAACTTACAAAACATCTCTTGTGATTGGTTTCCTCATCAGGAACTTGGCGCTGTCTCTTTGGACGGCTATTTTCACCTCTGGAAGGCTGAGCAAAACTTGTGCAAGGTTTGTACATGTCCGCCTTTTTCCAACAGAATGTTGGCGCGCGTTTGGTTTTGCCTAGAAACCGAATAAAGTTTGAAGACCTTTCAGCTGATTTCAAACTAATGGCTGTTTTACTGTGCTCTTTGTTTTTCCTGTATTTTCTGGGACAATAAATGTAAAAAATATTTTTTTAAATCTTAGCTGCTGTCCACCAAGCTGCCTCACTGCAAGGAGAATGTGTGCCTGGCGTACGGGCAGGACTGGTCTGTGTACGCTGTGGGCTCGCAGGCTCACGTCTCCTTCCTAGACCCTCGGCAGCCCACCCAGAGCATCAAGTCTGTCAGCTCCCGGGAGCGAGGAAGTGGTGAGTATGCAACCGTGACACTGATCCTTTATAAGCAGAGCCGTGTTTGTAGATTTTAAATATCCCACAAAACCACTTGAAGATGCCCTGTGCGCTCAGGCCAGAGGATTTAGTGAGAGCGTCACGCCACAACTGAAGGGCCTTGACACGGTCTGATGTCATTTATGCTAAATACTCGTTGCAAAAGTCATTAATATATTTTCGTGGCATTTTTTCCCCCATTATACTAGCATATTGGCCATAGTAACCACATACATGCCACCTTAAAGTGTTTCTAAAAGCCATACTACAAATTGAGATATTTTATTGACTAAAAACATTATATTACATTTTGCATTGCATGTACACACTCAGTTAGGACTTGATTTGATCTATACGGCAACAAAATTGCTTTCAACGGATTTGTTGAACTTTGGGTACTTGGGTTATTTTTATGGAATTGTATCAGTATCACTATGACACACAAAACAACTTGAAAAGGTGCATTTGGTAACTTTCACACCTTTTTTCTTCCTCAGGGAATCTGCTAGGTAAATGGAACTCACACAACAAACACAATTGGCTAATGGTTTCACTCACCAAGACACCCTGCTGCTTAAAAACTCCCAAACAAGTGCAAGGGACAGGAGGCGAACGATACAAAATGCACCTTTTCAAACTTCATTCAGTGTATACAAGTTCCAAAGACAAAAGAAATCTGCTATGTTTTTTTTGCGCCCTCAGGGATCCGCTCTGTGAGTTTCTACGAGCACATAGTGACGGTGGGCACCGGTCAAGGTTCCCTGCTCTTCTATGACATCCGAGCCCAGCGCTTTCTGGATGACCCCCTGAGTCCAGCCGGCGGGTACCGGCAGCGCCCAGGAGAGGGCATCCTAAAACTCACCACAGGGAAGGGCTGGCTTGTGAGTGCCATTTTCTCCATATAAATTGCCTCATGTCAATTTGAGGTTTCGGAATTACCTCTTTTTTTATATGAATGGTATTTCTCTCTGGCTGTGGTGACCCTCAAGTGTCACATTTGCATCATTTGAGTTATAAAGGGAAAGGATTTCGGGAGGGGGCTGTTAAGGATAACAAATAAATACCTTTGGCATTAAAAACAACAAATATGAGGTCTTGACTAGAAATGTTCCTTCTTTTGTTTGGGTTTCACTCCATCTCCTTGTCTTATCTTCTCCTATCGTCTAATTCTCTCTCTCTCCCTCCTGTTAGAATCACGATGAGACGTGGAGGAGCTACTTCTCGGACATCAACTCCTTCCCCAACGCCGTGTACACGCATTGCTATGACGACTCCGGCACCAAGCTGTTCGTGGCCGGCGGCCCTCTGTGCTCAGGCCTCCACGGCAACTACGCAGGACTCTGGAGTTAGCCTTCTGACCCCCCCCCCCCCCCCCTTTCTTCACTTTTGACATCCCTGGTTTCTCCTTCGCTCATTCCTTTGTCCCCTTGTCCCTCAAGCTCAGGCGGGACGGCCTTCCTTCCTCTGAAGTAGTCCTTTATCCCTGTCTTTCCTTAGTTGTTGTTTGGGTCGCCACTTTATCTCCCTTCCTTCACTCTTGGCCTCAGGAGCATGATACCCCCCCTCTCTCTCTCTCTCTCCCCCTCTTATTGAATCTTCAGTTCAATATTACTTTCCCACTCCCCACTCTTTTTTCATTCATTTCTACATTACCTAGGGATGTCTAACTAGTACCAAGGTCTGCCTGCTGCCAACAGGAAACAGAAGCGTCCGATTTCACATAGCAAACCAGTGCAACAGGCCAGACTGGATGTCATCTTTTTTTTGCGTTTGTTTTTCGGTGGTGTGCTTTGTCATTGTTGCAAAGTGTTTTTCCTTTGGTCGTAACTGGCGTCTACGTTTTGGAATATTTTCTGTACGGCGGCTGCCCCCCCCCCATTTAATTTCTCTCTTTCCAAAATGAACGGCAACGAACAAGAGAGGAAGGGTGGCGGGATTGAAAGCAGATGAGGTTTGAAGGAATAAGTTTGACTAGTGGAGTTTGATTTTTTTTTTTTCTTCTTCTAAGAAACCGAATAAGGACATGTTTAGTGGCTCGACTGGACCGCCCATTCCTGCCTTGGCCCGCCAGGAAGTAGTGATGTAGAACAACCCAATCAGACCCAAGGCAAGAAGGCAGAGAGGGAATCAGATGTTGGCTACGTAATGCTTTCTTTTCTCTGATGATGTTAAGGTGTGATGACTATAGATGCTAAATGCATATGTTTTCTGCTTTGAATAATCCTGGAGAATGGCGATTTCCATTTTTATTTCAACTGTGTGATTTGACACATGTAAACTTGTTGGTATTATTACAATTAGCTTTATTGTTATTATTTATTTACCCTGCTCTCACTGTCTCTCTGGATGGCAAACAGGGCCATCCAAGTTCTTTGATGGTTGCAATGACCGTTTGCTCTTTATGTGCCCCAAATACTTAGTCAGGTGTCCATGACACTTAACATAATTTGTATTATTGTTTTTTTTTTTAATATATATATATATATATATATATATAATTATTATTTTTTGCTTAATCCTGTAAAGAAATTAGGGAGCCCTTATGGAAAGTTTTAGGTCATATCTAGGCTTGGAACTACTCACAAGGTGGCCCAAAATTGTGTAGTGATTGCCAGTATGGGGCACTGTGGTTTTTTTCATTTAGTAAAAAAAAAAAGGTAGCGAAGAGAAGGACTTAAGTGATTCCTGCTGGTAAATTGCACTGTTACTCTGACTTTGAAAAGGTAAACTCTAACTTCATTAAGTTATCAATCCGTAGCCAGATTAACCAAGAATGGGGCAGAGAGGGGAGAAAAAAAACTACTGGTTATTGACTACTGGAATTGAAAAGGCAGGAGTCCTACTTTTGTTTTTATCACTTGGTTGGAGTCATTTGTTTCGTTTTTTTGTATCAAGGGAGATGTAGATCTGCTTGCCCGTTCTACAAACAGTAGCTTAACATTCAGAGGCAGGGTAGACTTGAGTTACTTTGTTGCCTTCCTCAAGTCTTTCTGTGAAAGACTAATACAGGCCGACCATGTTTTTTTTTTTTCTACATGGAACTTTTCTTAAGAGTTTTCATGATAATGTTCATTCAATATAAACGTTCTAGAAAAAGAGAGAAACCCCCATTACAACCATAAGTTTAAGAAATTGCCATCACTTTGAAAGTATATTTCACATAATGTGTGTATGTATAAAATGCATAATAGCAAAGTGCATACATTTTATGTATATCTTTTAGGGAGTGTGTGGACTGATCTGATCTTTGGTAGTGCCCTCTTTTTTTATACACACCTCACGAATGTTTTTACAAATGATCAAACCTGAGATATTGTAAAATATCGAAAACATCTTAAAAAAACTATTCAATCTTTAAAAAGAAAATAATGGCAAAAAGAATAAAAAGTATATGGATGTAATATTTCTCTTACATACGTTGTTACTGTGTTTATTCCCCCTGCATACACTGTTAATGATAGACAGACATAGAAGGATACGATGTACACTGCCATCAATGTATTTTTACAGTTCCCCAAAGAAATCATTATACGACCCTCTAAACCGTGGAAGTGGAACAATATTTATAACATTTGAACCCACCCGAGAGGACGACAGAACGCGCGACTGCGCCGTAGTCTCCCGGAGAATGTGGAGGAGAGAAACCACGGCTGCGGCGTACCCCTCACGTGACTTCGTCTGCTGCTGGCTGAGTGAAGCGTGTTAGCAGGTAATAAAAAAACACAAACAAATCTATTTCCAGCGCTCAAACTAACGTTCTGTTTTGAAATGCGTTCAGTTCATCGCCTTAACACCGTTCTGTTATAAAAAGTTGGGTCAAGGGCAGATTTGCTAGTTTACGCGAGCTTCTGGTGTGTTTCGCAATTTTCTGGTGAATTGTTCCCTGGCATGCAATGTCGGGATTGGGTTGAGCGCTGAGGCCATTTTCGTTAGAATTGATCAAGCTTTGTGGTAGCTGAGCTTAATGCTAGCATGTTTTGGTGCTTTTTTCGACGACAGACCCGTATCGCTTTCATTTGGAGATCGACTTTGTTCCCAGAGTTGTTCGGTTATGCTTTTAAAGTAATGCTATTCATTGTTACCAAGCATATATTTGAGCGAGTGGCAAGCATTGTGTGAGTTTGCTTACTGCTAAGCTAGGACAAGCTAAGTTCTAGCTACCCCAGCTAGGACAAAGGGTCTAGCTGTGGTCCCAACGCTATGTGGCCACTGGAACCCCACACAATGTGTATCATTAATGCTTGCCCCAAGAATTCACACCAATATGAACTGACAACCCGAAAGATTGAATGCACTTAATATTCAGCGTTAACCTACACGTTGCTGTGATTCACTAGCGTAAGGGTAGCTGTTACTACCCATTATCATGGGGAAATAATTGTGTACAACAACCTTTTGTTTGGACCGCTGTCTGAATCGGTGGCAACTTCTATCTAATGCATTCGAGTTGAGTGAAGACCTACAATGTTGGTTGGCAAAGATATTGTATATGATTTTGTCATCCCGAATGGATAACTGGCATGGATGAAACCACTGCTCTTGACAACTCAGTGTGACCGTGCGTGCAATGTGATTTGGTGCTTGAGCTGCGCCAACTTGATTTGTTATTGTTATGGACTGCCTGAGCAGTAGCCTACAGCCACGGCAGCGTACTACCCTTCCAGTTGTACCCACATTAAATTACGTTGATAGGGATTTCATCTGCAAAATATTTCCCTAGTCATCATTTTATACCCAGCAGGAAACGTTTTGTATAGTTATTAGAACATCGCCATTGTGGCCAACGCCGAGAATCATGTCTAGCGTAGGCCTGCATATCTTTATTGTTAGAACCCCGACTGGTGGTTATAAAAGGCTCAGTACAATGCAGTTGTACGCAGTGTATTTGTATTGTTTTGCTGACATAAAACCTTTTATAAATGCATTAGCCAGCCAGAATGCAGAAACATCCCTTTACAGTGTACGGTTCACACAATAGCTTCACGGAAAAATGGACCGATTATAAAATACAGATTCTTGTGTGTGATAGAGAGGGGCAAAAAAACTAATGCTGACCCCTTCAGCCTCACAGCATGTGCAGATTGGATTGGTTTCACGCATGTCTCTATGTTCAGAGAGAACTACATTCAAGTTGGCTCTAACAGCCACAACCCCTCATTTACAAAATTAACTAACTGGCTCGTCTCCAAGAGAAGCGGTCGGTTACTTAGACTCAGCAAGGGCCAAGGGATCACTTTAAATGTTCCTGATGGGAGTAAACATAGTGGTTCCCCAAGACGGTCTTAGAGAGTGACTTTGGCCAACTGTGGTGCTTTTAATCATTCTAGTGAAAATTTAGTTCAGTCTAAATTCACATTCATATCTCAGGGGGATGGTGTTAGTAAGATAGTCAGTAAGGTGTCAAGTCAGTGGGTTAGGTATTCATGAAGCGATAGGTTAGGAGGCGACAGGAGGTTTAATTCCAGTCTATTTTTTATTCTTTAATTTATGAGATGTTAAATTCCACACACAGCTACGCATATTAAACATTCCCATGTGGGTTTTTTAATCTAATGAAAGCGGCAGAGTAGTTTTTGAGTAGCTTGCTTTGCGAAGCCTGGCAACTGCTTTGGGGTGTGAACAAAACCACAATTTATGTAATGCCATAACAGATTAGCAAGGTTAACCACCAGATCATTTTAGTCAGCCGCATTTCTGTGTTGACGGATAAGTGTTCTTCCTATCACGCCTCCTCCTGCAAGTAGTCCGATTTTTCTAACTGAACACCTGAAATTGGGTGGGGTAGGTAAGGCGATTTATTAGTCTTTTGAGAAATAAAACAATCGCACCTGGTTTTGTTTTGGGTCTTACCCTAACCCTAACTCCTGGGATGTGGGAAGCGCATGCGTGTTGGTGGAACATTAGCTCAAAGACCGGGCGCTATTTCGCGCGCTGCAGTCTTGGATGGGTGCGAGAAGAGTCCATGCCGATCCTCCCTCCTTGACCTAAATGTAGGGCAATGCGGTTACATCACCGTGCGAGTGTAAACGATTTGTGTGTGTGAGAGGAGTGTGGGTGTGTGTGTCTGTATGAGGAGTGTGGTTGTGCAGGGGCCTCCATAAGGGTGGTGCGGCGTTGTGTAATCGAGTCCGGCTCTGTAATGTAGGGAGGTCTGAAAGAGCAGCCGTACTCACGGAAAACTCTTGGAAAACTGAAACAACAACAAAAATACAGTTGAAGAAAATCGCGTTTTCATCTCTAGTGTAAGATGACACAATGTTAGTTTTTATTTTATTCTGGATGTAAATATATTTACATCTTTGTAAACATTACTTATTTGAGATAGGGAAAAAAAGATCATTCATATTAAATGCTTCTTGTTTCCCAGTCGTCTTCTGACGTCATATCTGGACATCCCTGGCCATACCAGGACAGCCTCGGTTGTCTGTTTGGAAGACTGTGATATTCAACTTGAACAAAGATTTACCTTACTGACACGGGGTTCAACGTTGAGCTCCAAAATGTCTGGTTTTGCTCTGCTGTGTATACCTGTAAAGGCATAACCACCTTTGCCACCATGCCTGACTGTTGGACAGCGAAGGCTTTCATTTTTTCCCCAGTGACGATGGAGAGAACAGGTTCAACTAGGTCTCAATTTCCCAGAACAATTTTGGCTTGTTCAGTTGGATATTGGCTTTATTTGAGCTTCCTCACGTCTTGTCAGGGTATCCTCTTCAAGTCGTCGCAATTCTATCATGCCCTGTCTTAAGTTTAGATGGAATCTGTTTGACCGTTGATCCTTATACTTTCTCCACGACTTCAACAATATTTGCAAACCTCCTGAAACTCCTGTTCTCTATTCAAACAGTATACAAGTATTGGTTATTTGCAGTGCACCAAAGCAAAGCAGAATCTTCTGCTTGCAACATCAAAATGTACAAATCGGAGGTGCCAATAATATGACCTGGCTCTTCATCAGGGGATATGGGAAAAGTACAGGGATAAGTGTTTTCTCATCACAGCTGCATATGCTTATCAGTTCTCTATCTGACCATATCTTCTTATGGGTTTGTTTTCTCCCCTCCCCCCTTCCAGATTTTTCTATTTTGTACATACATAGTTTTGTATATACTGTATATGATGACCTCGCTGGGCGGCGACAAGGCCCGAGGCCCTCGGGACAAAGCGCTGCCTGCTTCCGCACACATCACCCAACCACAGAAACAGCTCCAGGTGAGTGCCGCCAGCACACACGGGCTGAAGCACGGATGCAAGCACACGAGCGCACGCAGTCAGTTGCTTGGAACTGGAACGTAACACAAATTCTCTCCTCCTGCCTTCTGTTACTTGTCCTCTTGTTCCTTTATACGATGCCATTGTCTCCTCCAACCACCCCTTCCTGTTTTGCTCTCCTCCTTTCGTCCATCTCTTCTTTCTACACCTCCCTCCCCTGTTCTCGTGTGTTTAATTCTCTCTTCATCCTGCCACCCCATGTTACCCTGTGTATCTCTCTACCACCCCATATCTCATTCTCATTACACATTTGACACCTGTACCTGTTTCTTGCTTCCTCCACCTCACCCCTTCTCCCCCCTGCCCTCCCACACACACCTCCACCATACTTGTCAATATTTCTTCTCATCTCTCCTTATTGACATTGACATCCTTGCTGCACTCCCCTTCCTTCCCTCTGCTCCTGTTCCCCCCTGCCTCCCTGCCAGGCAACCGCTGAGCAGATCCGGCTCGCCCAAATGATCTACGACAAGAATGATGCTGACTTTGAGGACAAAGTGAACCAGGTGGGTCCCCAAAGCCTGTCCCCCCAAGACCTGTCCCCAAAGCCTGTCCCCAAAGCCTGTCCCCAAAGCCTGTCCCCAAAGCCTGTCCCCAAGGCTCGTCCCCGACCAGGGCCTCCTTTTGTGTCAGCATCGAGGTGTGCTCTCCAGTACTCTTCCACTACACTCTCACACAACCATGAAAGCGGGAGCGTCACCTGATTCGCGTGTTCTCCAGTTACGGTAGAAGCCCCTTTTGTTGTGCATGCAGCTATGTGTGCGCCACACTCGCAGATATCTCTGATACATCTGCATAGATCCTTTATTTCTAGGGCTTTCCCAGCATGTCCTTACGCAAGCACAAAGGACTGGGGGGGGAAACACAGCAAAACACACAACAGAAATGCGCTACCTGTACGAAATATGCTACCTCTCGTTGCCTTTACCGTCCAAGGGATAACTCACTGCACATGTTTTTCATGCCTCTTCAGGTATGTTTTGTGGTGTATCTCACAGTTTGTCATCGATTATTGAGTGCAGGTTGTGGTTGTCAGTAGGAGCATGTCTCCACCACCCACACAGCCTCTTCATCGCTGATTTCTCTCACAATATTGGTTTTCATTCCAAAACCACCTTTCAAAGACAGCTCACCTGTCAGTAAATCAAGCACGTGTATACCTGCAATAACTGAGTGTAACTGAAGTATCCAGTTTCACTGACGTCTGGGTGGCTTGAGCAAGGAACACAGCGAAATGTTACACTGTACCTTGCAGTGGTTACTGTGGTTAGCTGCGGTTCCAAAATCTCAGCAAACGTCCGTCCATGTGTGCGTGTGTGCGTGTCCATATGTGTCCGGCAGTTGATGGAGGTGACGGGAAAGAACCAGGACGAGTGCATGGTGGCCCTCCACGACTGCAACGAGGATGTCAACAGAGCCATCAACTTCCTCCTGGAGAGCACTTCCGACACGGTAGGCACTGCAAGCAGACTCCTCCTCCACCTTCATCAAGGCCCCTTGACTTCATAGGACAGAGTCTCGCTTCCTGTCCAAAAAGGCTCTCGGTGTGGACCAATTATCTGTCTTGAATCTTATTTTTGTGTCTTTCTCCCTTACTGGGTGTTAGGTTTGGCTCACATGGTGGGGAAAAGCTCCATGTGTTTTAAAAAAGAAATGGTGAAAAAGAAATTCTTCTGATTGCTGTTAGTCAATAATTATGCTTCTTTGTTTTGTGGGGGCCAGAAATGGCCAGCTTCCATTTCATGCAAGTTTTCATCTCCCCTGGGTTGTTTTGCAAGATGCAGTCAGCTGATTTTGCTCCAGGCACCTAAGCTAGGATACATTCAAAAAACAACAACTCTGATTTGAAATCATAAGCGTTGCGCAACACATCTGAGTGACCCTTGCCTCAGTACCCTGTGGGGGAAAAAGCCGCCTTTCCCAACTTACTCTGCAAACCTTACGTCCTGTAACTGCCGGCATTTGCATAAAGACATCCTATTGTGTTCTTTTTTTCCTTCTCTATTTATCAAGAAAGAGTAACGTGGAACAGTCGACCAATGGAGGCTGAACACTAGCCTCTTGTCTTACCAGCGCTAGGAGCACTCAGGGTTAAAGTGAATCCAAGCATCTCTGAGCACGGCTGCGCCGCGCAGATGGTGAGGGAGTCACCGTGCCAGTCTGTCGACCGACCGGCCAGTTGACTAATCATCCTGGCCTGCGTTGTTATGATTGACAGGCAGTGGTATTCCAGGATATCCTGCTATACTAGAAAGCGGTGTGACACCTACGTCTGAAGCGCGGAGAGGCTGTATTGTCGCTGCAGTGTCGAGCGCTATTCTGTCACACGCGCTCGCAGTCACATGCACATGCGCAGGGTTAGAGATACTCGTGCTGTCAGCGTGTGGAGTAAACCTAGTCTTCGGAAATACCGTAAGGCTCACATGCTGCAAGCTGAATCAGCAGCGGTGACCGTAGGGGATGATCGTAGCAATGGGGAAGAGAAGAGTTGGATGTGTAGGGACACATGCAACATGCTAAATATTGTGAGGATTTTCATTGTGGTATTATACTTGGTTCCAAAGTGGATTTTTGTTGATCGAGATAACACACTTCAATACTGGCTGGTTGATTAGCTGTGGATGAGTTGCTTGCCTGTCGTCATTTATATATACGCTATTTATATGTGGCGTTACATAAAAGAATCTGTTATTTGAATTACATGTAAATGAATTGGTTATTCCACCCATACTTGATTGTGGGATATGTTTGGGTAATAGAAAATGATTCAACTGTAGGTAGACTAGTTCATTCCTCTATTCATGTCTTTGATAACTATTAGACCCTCAGTCCTGCCGTCTGTTTTGCCTCTGTCTCTTTCACCATCTTTTGCCCTGGCCTACCTCCCTTCCTACTCTCACCCTCTCCCTCTCTTTCTCACACTTTCTCTCTCTCCTCCTCTCTCTCTCTCTGTCCCTCCGCCTCTCCCTCTGTTGTTCTCTCAGACCTCCTGGGAGACGGTGGGGAAAAAGAAGCCCCTGGCGAAGGACGGCCCGTCGGAGGGCAAGGAGAACAAGGAGAACCGAGAGAAGAGGGCAGAGAGGGAGGGCAGCCGGGGGCGAGGGGGTGCCAACCGGAGGGGCAAGGGGGCCAGTCGCAACCGGCAAGGTGAAAGGAAGGAACAATGAAGGGAGAGGAAGGGGGGAGGGTTAAATTTGTCAGTTGAATCCCAAATCCCAGAGTGGCCATTTTGTTTTTGGCTGTCAACGTTAGTCATTAGGAAAGGTGTTAGCTGCAGTGTCTCACAGCGACGAGGGAGAACTTATTTTGCCTCCTCACTTCCCGTGTGTGCAGGGCGGCCGGAGGAGAACGGTGTGGAGGTGGCTCCGGTCGAGAGGGTGGAGAGCTCGGCTGAGCGAGGCCGTAGGGCGAGAGGGCGAGGTGAGTGCAGCTCAGGCCCTGTACACGCTGCCTTTGGCCAAGGTCAGTACCACCTATCCTCAGCCAACAGCCCTTCCAGTGCTCCCCAGCCAAGGTTTTGTCGAGTTGCGCTCCGCTCGCATGTTGCTGACTGCGTATGTGGGTGTGTGGTTTTTAATAGGATCAGGAGGCCGAGGGAGAGGCAGGGGGCCTCCAGTGAGCAGATTCTCTGCCCAGGGAATGGGGTAGGTTTCACAGACACACACACAACGTATCACACACATACACACAATCATTCTCTTCAGCTCTTTTTTTGTAGTTAGTAATTGTTCCTAAACGTCAAACCAGCCCTCCCCACCTAATAGTACACTGCCCCCCCCCACACACACACACATACACACACACAACACACAACCACACACTAGTTACCTTTCGCACCAGCGGACTTAAAACCTCCAGAGAGAAGCCACGGGACACCAGAAGTAGCGTGGAGTCAGGCAACAACAAACTAGCACAGACGGACCAGTGCGGTGCCACATGGGGTACATGCTGTCATCCACATGCTGGAAACGTACGTCCTCCGAACATCGGCACCTGACTTTCGTCTTTGCTTTCCCCCCTTCCCTCCCCTGCAGTAGCCTGGAGAAGCACGATGGACGACTGGGCAGCGGAGGAATGGAGCGAGGACGTAAGTGTGAGTATCGAATTGGCGAGTTGCAAAGTCGTGAAAGGTGTCAGGACCTTGGGGAAAGCGTCCATGGTTAAAAAATGATCCCAAAAAAAACGAAAGTGAGGATGTGGCATTAAAAGCGACACTATCTGCCAGCGTGTGTTCATGACCAACCTCCCACACCCCTACCCCCAACCTGTCTCCCTCAGCTCTCTGAGACCAAAGTGTTCACCTCATCCTGTGCACCGGCAGCTGAGAACCACATCACACCTGGGCAAAGGTAACCGCCACCTCCCCCATAAGCAGTGTAAACTGTCTGTTTTGTTGTGTTCTCCGATGTAGCACTTTCTAGTCGGGATTTCGAATGCTTGGAAAGGTCACCAGTTGAATTGAGTCCCTTTTTCGGTTCCCTTGATCAAACAAGCGCTCGCTCGGGATGTTAAATTTAAGTAGGTCTGCGTAAGGATGAACATGTTTTTCTTACTGTACATGTTATTAAGCTAACCTGTTGATAAAATTGAACAAATAAATAAATAAATCCCAATTGATTCATGTCACATGAATCAACAGGCCCCATTAATGTATTTGCTGATGTGTTTTTTTTTTTAATGATGCATACTCATATCAGGTCCCCATACAGAAGTTTATCTTTAAAGATCCTTCATGTACCAGTTGGGGAGGTAGACACAGCAGGTTCCTGCAAATTGATACCATCAACCAAGCAAATTCATCAATCACTCGGCTATTGTTGCGGTTGCAAACATGTCAAGTCAAGCTATCCTTTTCAGGATTTGCTCGATCTTTTAAATCGTTTCCTCGCTTTGTGTTGGTCGAAATCAAGTCCCCATTTTGCATTGAGTCGGCTTATGGTGCGAAAGCCAGGTCGTTTTTCATGAACGTTGCAAATGGGCTGTTTGTGTGTCTCTCTCTCCTACCAGTGTGGACCTGGCTACCTTGCTGCAGAAGCCCGTCGGGGTACGTGGAGGAGGAGAAGACGGGGGCATCAAAGCCCCCTCAGCCCAGAACTTGGTCTTCACCAACTCCCACCACCACCACCCCCCGGGCCAAACCCGTAACGGGACGAGCATGAGTACAGGCACCACCAGCTACGCACACGCCGCTCTGGTGAGTCGCCCTCAAACCACACTGCGGGGGGCTGCTAGTTAGGACCCCGGAGTGCAATTCCTCCCACCTCCCCCTGTGTTCAGACCCTGTCAGTAGAGCCCCCTATTGCCTAGGCAAGGAGTAGGGACCAGTATGCTAACCGGAGAGTGGATTCGTGCTTTAAGCAACCTTACTACACGCTTGACTGGCTCAGCAAGACTTATTTACAGGGATAATCGTTCACGTTTCATTTCTAGTGCCTCTATCATTACTAGGTATTTCTAACATCATAATGCTGCCTCCCCACCCCACTTCTCTCAGTCCTCGGTGCTGGGCGCAGGGTTTGGGGACCTGGGCCAGTCCAAGAGGAGTCAGTCCAGTCCCGGGGCCCAAATACTGGAGCAGCTGAAGGGGCCAGGCCTGGGGCCCCTACCCTCCTCTCAGGCCCCCCCACCCAGCACGCAGCTGGGCAGCCCCCTGGGAAGACTGCCTGGACTGGGGGCTCACGGGACCCCATCTTCCACATCCGGCTGGGATATTAAGGGCTCGGAGCCCAGCGCCTCCCAGTTTAGCCGTGAGTTTTTGTGTGTGTGTGTGTGTGTGTGTGTGTGTGTGTGTGTGTGTGTGTATTGGTGGGGAGAGGCGGGGTCATTCTCAGTTTTCATTTGTTGGGTTTTTAGGAGCATCAGCTATCATCAACAGCAGCTAACTTTGCTAGTTGTGTTGTAAGTGGTAATGACGCTGACCGCACGATATGTTCATATATTCAGTCTAGAACACATCTGGAAAGGGCATGAGCATCGCGTCATCAATATAAATTCAACAGACACACATACACAGATATACTCACTCTTTATTCAATACGACTAATTTAACCATTATCATTGTCTCTGATCGTTACGTGAAAAGACAAAGCACTGGTAAACAACATTTGCACATTTTAGCATGTTTGTTGTGTTTTGCGAGTGACTTTGTAGCTGCGTGCAAGCCTTTGTCTCTCCTGGCTAATCTCTCCCTCCCCCGTCCAGGGGAGTTTGCCCTGCAGCCTGAACCCTCCCTGGTCTTGAGCCAGCTGGGCCAGCAGAGGCATGCTGCCCCCCCCCTGCCCCTGGCCTGCCAGCCGCAGCCCCCCATCTCCTCCGCTCCCTCCCAGCAGACTGCGACCTGTGCCGAAGCCTCGACGTCCGCCACCTCGCTCTCCCAGGAAGGACCTTTGCTCACGGCCAGCAGCGGCTCCAAGACTGCCCCCAGCGTAGGGCCGGACCCTCAGGGCAGCTCCACGCCGCAGCAGCAGCGGGCACAGCTTAAGGTCCAGAAACGAAGGATACCTCCCTCCTCTAAGGTAGCGTTCTGAATGAACCATGAGGATTTTCATACGGCAGTGAAAAATGATCCCAGTCATTATGATTATATGGTCAGTTTAAGTCTTGCATACTAAAAGACAGACAATAGGAAGACAATAACAACAGCCCTCTCTGCCCCCGCATTGGTTCTCCTAGATCCCCTCCTCTGCGGTGGAGATGCCCGGCTCGGCCGACGTTCCCGGCCTCAACCTGCAGTTCGGGGCCCTGGACTTTGGCTCGGAGTCAGCGCTGCCGGACTTCGGCTCGGCGGACACCTGCGGTGGCGGAGGGACCAGGGAGTCCCCCCCTGTCCCGGCGCCAGCCCCCCAGAACCAGAGCAGCCTCTATTCCAAACCCCACAGGTGGGTCAAAAGCTGGGCAGAATGTAAGATAACATTAGTTGTTTTATGTACAGGGTAATTGGCATTTCATTGGTAGTAATAATAACAATGATACCTTTTATTGTCGTTGTATAACCCAGTTTTGGTTGTACGATGACTACAGATATTCTTATTAGTAAATATTATGAATAATAATACTGTAAAAAATAATAATGTATATATTTTTATGCTGTTTAACTGTTTATTGTTGCAAGTTATGGATTCTTTCAGACAAACATGAAAACAGTGGCCTTCAGTTTTGTTCTCTCCTGCTTCTTCTTCACAGCGAGTCTTTAGTCGGGCCGCTGTCTTCCTCGGAGCCCATCTACCCCTCCCCGTCAGTGGCCATGCCCAGCCTCGCCCCCTCCTTGCTGGGCACGGTCAGCTCCGTGGCCTCCCACTCCTCCTCCTCCACCCCCTCCTCGGTCCCCTCCTCCTCGCCGTTTGTCTCAGCGGCGAGCGACTACGACTGCGGCGTGGCACCTCACTCGCGTCTGGCCTTCTCTCAGAGCAAAGAGAACACGGGACCGGTCATGGTGAGTCCAGAACTTCTCGGAAGGCTTTCCGGAATGTTCCAGTGACGTTCTGTCACTGCACATTGGCTGGCCGAGCTCTGTGGCATTGCACTGTGTGTTCAGTCACTCTAACCATGTGACGTGATTGTTTATGGTGGCCGATTGTACATTGCTTTGACAGTCAGTTTCGGTACAACGCTGTAATGGCTGTAAGATGTGTTGTGGGGATATTAAGATTGGGGGATCATTTCATGCTTGATATTTTTGTTTGTTTCAACAGAATGGTCTGAATGGTGTAAGAAGTGCGGCTGCTCTTGACAGTAAGTTAGTGTCAAATATTTCCTCATTATTCATTTGTAAGTTTATAAGCCAGCATCAATAACTTAAGATAAGATATCCTTTATTTGTCCCACAATGGGGAAATTCCACTGTTGCAACACACGGTTTAGGACAGGAATGAAAGAAATAGGCGCATGCAACTTGGACCTCAGTCAGCGTTTCACTGGTGTTCTGAGGTGCACGTACGAAAACACAATTTTCATCGCCATGTGGCTTATCTACCTGTTAGAGGAGCAGCACTCCAAGAATTCCAGCGCACCCATCAACAAACGTCAATGGGCTATCACATCCGGCCAAACTGCTCCTAATCTACCTTTCCTGAAACAACCCTTTTAGAACGCGGCTCCGCGACGCTCACCCTGCGTTCTGTCGCTCTCTCCCCGCCAGCCCCGCCGGTGTCGTCAGCACCCAAGGCCGAGTCTCCGGCGTCTCTGATCCTCAGCACCAGCAGTGCCCCGCCCTCCCACATGCCCCCCTCCCACAGCGCGGCGCTCTCCAGCCTAGCGACCGACATGACCTCGGCCAGCCTAGCACAGCTCAACAGGTGAAGCAAACCCTGATATGTGGACCTTAAATGGACCTTAAGGGGAGTGAATGTAATGTTTCTTCTTCTTCTTACTCATACCTTTCTGTCTCCCTCAACTGTAGCCATGTCAGTAGTAGTCATTCCTCCGTCTCAGCTCTCGGATCCAGCTCCCTCACGGTGAGCACTGCCGAACACACACACACACACACACACACACACACACACACACACACTAGCATCCATAACTGACGGTCTACCCCAGACTAACTGTCTCCCCCTCCTCCCCATGCAGTACACCAGTGTGGACAGCAACGTGAGCTCTTTGGCGCCCCTCTCAGGCTCCTCATTCTCGTCAGCCCCGCCTCCTTCGGCCCACCTGGTCAACAGTAGCATCAGCCAGCTGGGTCACATGAGCAGCATGATGAGCGGGGCCGGGGGGGTTCACGCTGCCCTGGGCCTGGGCCCTAACGGAACCGGCTCTAACCTCAACACCCCCAGGGCCGCCCCGCTGCTCTCCTCCTCCACTGGTACACACGCACGCACACAAAATACGCACGCTGACACTCCCACTCATACACCAATACAAACACACAGGCACACACTTAAAATAGTCCTTTCATAGTGTTATTACTCGACTTGATGTATCTTTGATGCCCTTAAAATTGCAAAAATAGACAGCATTGACATGTATTCATGGAGGTCCAAAGAGGGAATATGGGTCAAAAAACAGTGATCGAGCACAGCTACCTTAGAAAAGTTTAAGTGACCTGCAAGAAAGTGTTTTTTTCCTCTCTGAAAATCTCTAGTAATCAACACTCGAAAAAGGTATTTGATAGTAAATCCTTGGATTTTAACCATCAAGCAATTCCTGCAGATGCTTTTATTTCCTTGAATCTGTAATAAGCAAACCGACCCCTGTGTTAGAAAGACATCTTGATTCTACGACTTTCCCAGGTCCTATTTCTCAACCAGTCCGTGGTGTGTGACACTAAACACAAAACGTGCAAACTTAGTGTGGCTGCATACAATCAATTAACATTCTGTCTTCGTTCCCCCCACCCCCCTTCTCTCTAGGGAAAGCTCCCCCCAACTTGTCTCAGGGGGTTCCCCCGCTGCTGCCCAACCAGTACATCATGGGTCCAGGAGGGCTACTGCCAGCCTACCCAGTAAGTCACCCTCACATTACAGCAAAGGTCTTTGAGTGAGTGTACATGTGATGTCCATAGAGTTGGACTAGAGCAGGAGTGGCCAATCCTGGTCCTCGAGAGCCACTGTCCTGGAGGTTGTTAGACGTTTCCCTCCTCGAGCACACCTGATCCTAATGAAGGGTTGTTATCAGGCTTCCACAGAGCTTGATAACGACCCTAACGAAACCTTCAGGACAGTGGCTCTCGAGGACCAGGATTGGCCACCCCTGGACTGGAGGGATCAAAAGTACCCATTCATTCATGCGTGTTCACCCAACTGCCCTGACTGTGTGTTTGTGTGTGACACTCGTTGTCCTGTTCCCTCACAGCAGATCTACGGTTATGAGGACCTCCACATGTTACAGTCCAGACTGCCAATGGTGAGTTGTAGACAAGTCTGCATATCTGTCTTTCAACCTTGTGGAGTCTATTCAGGGTACAGGAAGTCCTCACGTCAGTCATTTAAATGGAGAGACATTCGGTAGCCAATGACGAAGCCTTCATCTCTGACCACCCTGATCCCCTCTTCTCCTCAGCCCTCTTTGCAGGATTATTATGGAATCACATTCCCTGGCCCCACAACTCTCTCTGGTAGAGATGGAAGCCTTGCCAATAACCCTTACTCGGGTAAGTTACTCAACCCCCACCCCCCTTCCTTTAAAACTCATCTAGGACATTTTTGCTTAAATATTTCTTTAAGGGTGAAAGGCAAGGTTTTTTGTTGTTGTTTTTTTCCCTTGTAATCTTGTAAGGCTGTTGTGGGGTTTGTGAAGGAAGTTGACAAAGTTGTGTTAAGATGATTACATGAAGGTATTTGTGTGGAAGGAAGTATGGATACAGTGTAATTTATTGGCACTTTTGTTTATTATAAATTATTTCTACTCTAATTCTATCCGGGTTTATACGGAATTCATATTTGGTGTTTAGATATTTCTACTATGTTGTATTTAAACAATATTTCCTGTTAAATTAAATGAATACACACCCTTGTGGATAATCCTTTGTAATTGTCTTTCATTGTAAAAATACAAAATTCTCCTTGTTTTTCCCCTTTTTCCCAACGCAATTCAGGTGAAGTCACCAAGTTTGGCCGCGGTGACTCCACCTCCCCAGCCCCCCCCACCAGCCTGTCCGCTCCCCAGCCCCCCCAGGGCCAGAACCAGGGCCAGAGCCAGCCCCAGCCCCAGCAGCCCCAGGGCCAGCCCCAGGGCCAGCACCACAGCAGCCAGCAGGCCTTCCTGCCTCCGGGCTACAGCTACACGGGCCTGCCCTACTACGCTGGCATGCCCAGCGCCGTGCCCAGCGCAGCCTTCCAGTACGCCCCCACCATGTTTGTGCCCCCAGGAAGCCAGGGGCCGTCGTCTGCCAAGCAGCACGGCATGGGCCTCGGCCTGGGGAACCCGTCGGCCAGCCCCTTCCAGCAGCAACAGCAGCAACAGCAGGCCAGCAGCTACGGCCAGCACACCTTCAGCTCAGGTGACTCTCACACACATACTGTCCCATATACACATGTTCACACTCATAGCTGAGTTTAATTGGTAAAACTCATTCCTATGTATGGAAACTGCCCAAATGAGCCATTGAAGAGCTAGGTTTTCCGTGGTGTAGCTAGTTGAAGAGGTTTTGAACTACACTTAACATTCAGCAGGCTAAAATAACTATAACAGCTAAATGGTAAAGACCTGACTTTGTCGTCAGTTGATGTGTGGCTTTACAACTTTGAATTGGATTTGAACATTCTAAAGAGTTGAGGGATGAGATGGGAAATCCAACTTGCGTTGACCACTGTCTGCTGTCGTCTCAGGGTACGAGGACCTGACCCAGGGGCCAGCAGGAGGGGACTACAGCAAAGGCTACAGCAACTCCTCCCAGACACAGGCCAAATCTACTGCTACCGGACCTGGAAAAGGTTAACCCACACTTCTGTTTTCATTAATACAACCAAAATACATTATTACTTCCTGATGCATTATTTCATCGGAATTTCATCACCCATTTAGAGGACAGTTAAATGCTGATGCACCAGAATAAAACTAATATAAAATGAAATATTTGTATTACATTGATGGCTGTCATGAGATATTTTGAAGCATGCATATATTGAGTGACCACATGTTTTGTGTTGTAGTTATTTGCCAGTCATTTATCAGCCTTGATGAATCTCTTTGTAGAGCTTTGTACCAATGGTGAAATCTGTCTGATACACTCTATGGTGCTTCCTGTCAAATGAGCAATAATTTGTGGGTAGAGGAGGGCGAGGGGCTCTGTAAATTGAATCATGTTTTCCCTTCCTGTAGGTGTCTCTGTGACATCAAGCAACTCTGGAGTGCCAGACATCAGTGGAACTGTTTACAACAAGACCCAGGTGAGGTATATTGCTGCCCATAGTCAGGATTCTGTGATTTAATGTTCCAACAATGGTCTTTTGATCGTTGTTAGTACGCTAAAACCCAATGTGTAGTGCAGAGACGTCTGTGCCTGTGTCTAGCCTACATGGATCTATTGATGCTTTTTCTTTTACACAACATTCCTGCCGAAGACTAATGTTTTTCAACCTCTTCTTCCTGTGTCGACAGTCAGACCTATACTGACCCCACACATGATATTTGCCTAATTCTTTCACAAAGCATCAACACTTTATTTGTTTAGATTTTACATACAGATGATAAAATGTGTTTACCTACATGTTAACTCTCCATATGTGTTGCTCCCCAGTCCTTTGATAAGCAGGGTTTCCATGCGGGGACCCCCCCACCCTTCAACCTGCCTTCAGCACTGGGGGGCCCGGGGCCGCTCAACCCTGGAGGAGCCCCTGGAGGCTACGCTCCGGCTCCCTTCCTCCACATTCTCCCCGCCCACCAGCAACAACACTCGCAGCTGCTACACCACCACCTGGCCCAGGACGGACAGGTACACACACACTCTCACACTCACACGTACTCAACCCTTTCACACAAAGCCCAACGCACTGCATACCCTGCATGCCTTAATCAACTCTTTAGCATTTCACATCTCTTTTAGAAGGGTTTTACTGATGAAATGACTTGATTTTTTTTAGGGTGGACCAAGTCAACGTGGCCAGTCCAGCAGCATGCAGCAGAAGAGCCAGGTCAACAAGTCCAGCTATGGCAGCTCGCCATACTGGGCCAACTAAGACTACGCTGACACATCCGACTGATCAGACCGTAGAGGGACAAACCATTTTACAGCACCAAGCTATAAACACACTACTACCACCACCACCCCTCCCCTCCCCACTTACTCAATATCTCCCCTTTCAAATTTATGGCTGTTGTATGTAAAATATATTTATGTATGTATTTATACAGTATATATATGTATTGGTAGGACATGAAATGTGGTTTTCTGCATTTGTACATTTTTTTTATTTTTATTTCGAAGGATGTTTTGTTTTATTTCCAAAAAAGCGATAATTGTGGAATGAGAATGAATAATCATGGAATTAATTATGAAGTTGATGGTAAATATACTTGAACATGAACAAGCATCATGTGACGTGGTCGATTTACTTTTATTTTTACGTATGCATAGATTAAGCCTTTTTAAAAACAAAATGATTTTTTTGTAACTTTGGTCTCCCCCATCTGTGAACTTTTTCTATTGAGGGTGACTTGAGTTGATGGCTTGACATTTTCTTTCTGCCCAATTTTCCCTCCATTTGTGACTCCCTTTCTAGTTGGCTGACGTGACCAGCCATGCCTTGGATTTGATGTCAGTTTAAAATTGGTTTAATCCTCGTTGTCCAATGAAATAAAAGTTCTGAACAGTTATGCATTGAAACTTATTGCCCCTGGGAATAGAACATGTCCCTGAATGTAATAAGCAAATGGAGTTGACATTGACAGCAGTACTTACAGGTGATGCTCTTATCTGAAGATTTAAAGAAAGGTTTAGAGCCTGTGCTTACTCAGAAAGAGTATGGTGATGTAGGGTGTGCTATGTCAATCTACGATGGTTGACACAGGCTTGCCATACATGACAATGTATTGCCTACTAATATCTTGTGAATGTATCATGAAATTGTTATGTTCTGGCCCTAAACTATAATGTCACCAAAAAGCCTATATAGACAGATACAGACAAAAAATATATGCAAATCATTTCAGAGAAAGACAGGGATGAAGCAGAGGTACCATTGGTGGGGGAGGAAGTTGAGATTGAGGCAGTGGAAGATCAGAAATAGGAAAACAGAGAGGATTATGCGCCTCTGGAGGCCCATAACAAATACAAACCTGTTACTTGAGGATGACTCTCTTGCAAACGTCATGAAGAAGAGTGATATTGAGTGGTGTCACATCACCTTTACCCCAGTACACACAACATGTGATAGTCCAGCTCCCCCTGAGCCACTAACAACATATGACTACTTCAAGTTTGTTCCTAGACAGATGTCCCAGTTAATTACAACAATGACTAACAACTATGCATCTATCTAACAAAAGGAAGTCAAGGGATATAGACATGCATCAATATCAGATTGAGATTGAAGCCCTTGTCGGTCTACATATGGCAATGGGGGTACTTGGTTTACCAAGACTGAATGTTCTGGTCTCCTGGAATTATTATCAGCCTATTTCATGACAGACTTTTCCAGCTTTGCTCCAACCTGCATGTAGCAAACAACACGAGGCCTTCTGAAGAACGATATGACTCCATAAGGAAACGCTGTCTGAAACTGCCAACGGAGGAAGAGCTCTCTATTGATGGGCAGATTGTACCTTTCGAGGTGAAACTTTCTGTACTTCAGTATATCAAAGTGAAGTTAGAACAATGAGATGTCAAGGTGAATTTCTGCTGCAGAAAAAGTGGCCTTTGCGATGACTTCATCTATCAAGGTGCCACAATAGAGATCTCTGTGCAGAGCAAGATGGTTTTAGGACATGGGGCAGCTGTGGTCACAGGTCAGAGAATCCACACTCCTAACCACAAATTCCTTTTGACAACTTCACCACCTACTATGTCCTTGAAGTGCTGGCAGGAAACAATTTTCAGGCGGCTGGAACAGCAGGGGTTCGTCGCTGTGCAAAGCCCCCATTGAAGACAGACAAGGCAATGACCAAGAGAGGACGGGTGAGCCACAATGGAGAGGGGTAGAGATGGAAAGGTGGTTCAAGTGAGTTAGTCTGATATTGGTGTAGACGCCGAAGACAGCGTTGAGAGGTGGGAGTAGAAAGGTGCAGTTTGTGATCAAATGTCAAAGAGCCAGCAAAAAAGAGCCATGGCATAAAGGCTTTCAGGAGGGACAGACTGAAATATGAAATTACTAAAAGTGCAACGCGCACTTCTGCTTTGCATCAGAAACTTCGTATATGCTCACAGAAAGTCAGGCTAGGGGGACAGAATTGAGAAGGCTTCAATCTTTTGTTTGTAAATTGTATAAGTTATGTTTTCAGTTTGTACCCAACAACAATGTGAACTGTTCATGTGTAATGTCAATGTTCATGTTTTTTTTGTTTTTTTTAAGTAGACAAGTGAGAGTTCAGAAGTTTTTTTATTGAGACATTCCTGGTTGCATTAAGGATGGGGAAAGAGTAATTGTATTCTACAACCGTGGAACATAATTCAGGTGTTATTACATTGATTTAAAAAGAAAACTGGATAATATTTACATAGGAGAGCACAGGGGTTTAATGAAGGACAAGGCACATACTATACAGTATAAAACCAGTCAACAAAAACAAACATTTGCATTTTAACTCCTCCAGACGCGTTTCAGATCCAAAGCATGACATGGAACAGAAAAGTATATATATATACATAAACTGTACATAACTAAAAAAAGGCATTTTTCTATGATCTATTCAGTCAATTTCTTTTTCTTTTTCTTCTCAGTTGCTGGGGTGGCCACAGCCTCCTCAGCCTCTGGTTCCATTGCTTCAGACTTGCGCTTTTTCTTCTTCTTAGCCGGGGTGTTTGAGTCCTCTACTACAGCGGCTTCCTCCACAGCTTCCTTCTTTTTCTTTTTCTTTGCAGAAGCTTCCTCTCCGTTGGCACCGTTCTCCTTAAAAGCATAAAGGATGATCAGACAAGAACATTCCAGAAGCTTTTCCTCATCCCCATAGAAAGCCCATTCTTAATGTCTGACTCACTTCAGTGAACAAGCTCACTGTGTGGAACTGCCCAATGGTTCGGAGTCAGCTTATTATGGCATGTCGTACACTGAGATGGGACCATGTGGAAAGGTCGAATCCCAAATCAAAACATGCATGGGTTCAAGTTCCCAGGTTTAATGACATACCTCTGCTTCGCCGTTAGACTTGACTACTGGGGCTTCTCCATTATCCTCCAGAAGTTTCTTCTCACGCTTCCTGCGCTTCTTCTCTTTCTTTTCCAGTTGCTTCTTTATCTCTGCCACAACTTCTCCAGCCTAGAAGGCAGGCAAATGTAGGATTACGACCACGAGGTAGCCAAGCAAAACGATTGCAAGAATTGCCCAGTTAAACCAGTGCCGAGTCAGGCTCATTAAATCAGTTTGGCCCCCATGTGTTGAGTCGAGGATCAAGTGGTCATCATCCGCAGCAGGTTAGAAGCACGAGGCAACATGGGCAGTTTAGTGAACTTGGCTCACCTCTTTCACAGCCTCCTTCATCACATCCAGATTTTTGCGAGGCGCTTCGCCGGTCTCGTAGAAAGACAGACGCTCTTCAACCTGGTCGCGCAGCTTCTCGCCGTACACGGTGGTTTGGACCTCTACAGAAGACGACAACAAGTTAGGCTCTCATCCTGTACGGAAGCGATAACAGCTCTCCACTGGGGACCTGTGGCTTTTGCTCAGAGTTAAGTCTTATCAACATCAACCCCAAAGGGCTGAATACTGTTGACGAAAAATATTGAAGCATCATAGCAAGTCTGGGTCACATGAGCAGGAGACCGCAGCGCGGATCCCCGATGCCTTAAAGTGGCTGAAGAGGGTTTTTGACGCCACTCCAACACTCACCAGAGAAACAGTCGACGCGCGACGCAATGGTGCACTTATTGGCCAGGTAGCGAGAGATGCGCCCCTTGTTCTTGGCGGCTGCACGGCCGATGAAGGTTGAGTGGAAGATGAGACCGTACTTGGGGGTGTTACCACGGGTCTTCAGAGCCCTGCGGGAGCGCAGTTATGATAGAGCGTGTTAAGATGCGAAAGACTATAAATGACTTGAAGACTAGTTGAAAGCTTTGCTTTACAGGCTTTCAACTCATCTTTAACACCATATACCCAACAATAAAATGCCATCTATCCTAGTATAGGAATCTACCTCAGTGCCTTGGGTGGCCACTCAGACTATAGGGGGGGGGCAGCCTTTGATTTTTAGAGGGATCTCTCTGGAACAAGGGGTGTTAACATGTTAAATGCCCTCACCCCTCTACCAGTCACCCTAATTGGCTCCACCCCAGCCCTGCCATCACTGCAGCCACCAGTTCCCCCAGCAGGGAGGGGGCGCCCCAGTACCTGAAGAGGGCCTTCTCTGCCCCCAGGATCTGCACGGTGGAGGCCGGGTATTTGGCCAGGTTGGTCAGACTGCCGGCATGGGAGATCAGACGAGCTCCCACCTGGAGGGTTGAGAGGAGGGGTAAGCAAGCCACAGGATACTGGTTTGATATAGATCAACTGCATAACATTTTACATTTGGAACTTTGACTTAACATCAATTCCAAGCCTGTTTCCAACCAGGCCTGATTGTTAACTAGCCTGAGACATAGAAACCTGTTTACAACAGGAGGGGGGGGGGGACCATCAGTACACATGAATTGTCAACACAAATGTTCAGGGGATTGACAGATTGGTAGAACATCATCGGTCCCGTTCTTAAGGCTGAAGATGAATAAAAGCTCCCCTGAAGGAGTCTGAAATGTGGAACAGTTACGTACCACGTCCCCTATGAGGGTGGCTAAGTTAGGAGCCACCTGGCTCATCTTGGAGCGCAGGTATTCCTGGAGCTCCAGGCGGTACGCGGCCAGGGACACCACGCGGTTCGAGAAGCTCTCGATGTTGATCAAGTCAATGGGGGAGATATCCATACCTGTGAAAATATGGGCAGTGTGCAGACTCGTTTTAGGAAAGGTAGCAAACGGCACATCACTTCCAATGCAAAGAAAAACGGTACATCAGTGATGAATGGCCGTTGTTTCTCCCGACAGGATCCGGAGCGAGGAATAACAGCCTTCGCTACAGGTTTATGAGAGAGTTGCTCTGCCCCCCTGTGTTAGTCATCAGAGACACTGGTAAGTCAATGATGGGCAAATAAGGGGCTGAGAAGCGCAGGAATGCTATCGAGTAGTCTTTTTTTGGAGGTTAGGGTGCAGCATCTTACCCATGGAGCTGCGTGAGGCCTCCAGGATGGACTGGGCCTTGGCACTATCCATCACCACCTCCTCCATGGCAGGTAGGGACTCCTCGCTCAGCTCCTTCCTGTTGCCTATCAGCTGGGCCATGCGGCAGTATGTGGAGTTGTCAGTGACGATCTTGATCAGCTCTGGGAAGTGGTAGCCGTACCACTCACTGAAAAGAAGCGACGACTCATCAGAAAAGACACCATAACACCTTTGTTAAGCAACGGTATGGCCAGTAAGCCACACCAGAGCAGACGCCCTAGCTAAATGCATCAGTAGTATAAAAGCACCACCACGACTTCCACATAAGAGCCCCAAGTAGATGCTGGCCTTACCGCACACGCATGGAGAAGGTGTTGATGTCCTTGTCCAGCTGGTCCAGCAGGGCAATGGACTGGATAATCATGTTGTCGGCCCGATTCACATTGAACTTCACCTTGGCCCTGGAGTAGCTGTGGCCCAGACCCAGCTGGGCTTTGGAGGCAGCCAGAGCGGTGAGGCCCTTCACCAGGGAGTGGAAGTGGAGACGCACGCCTGGAGAGAGACGAGTTGGGATTTTGCTTTTTAGTTGAAGAAGGGAGGCACGGTAGAGGCCATTTCATCAGACTGTTTGGCCTGGCTG
The DNA here is from genome assembly GCA_036571765.1 of Plecoglossus altivelis. Taxonomy (NCBI): domain Eukaryota; kingdom Metazoa; phylum Chordata; class Actinopteri; order Osmeriformes; family Plecoglossidae; genus Plecoglossus; species Plecoglossus altivelis. The sequence goes on from BROE01000020.1 coordinate 3,656,249, forward strand.
TTCAGCTTTTCAGTATAAACCATCAGGGTCCATTGACATGAACATCAGGATGATAGGTGTCATCAAAACAAACCAGGCCTTTTGGTTGGGATCCACCAAACCCAATGCAGGTTGCAATTCATATGCTGTTTAGTCAATAGTTCTACAAAAGATAAGTTACCTTCTTTTTTGTGTGCTTTTGCTTCCCTCTGGAAACTTGGTGTCTTAACATACAAGTTTGCCCCCCCCCCCAACCTAATGTGCTTAATAAAACACGTTTGATTTCCATCCTCTCTCCAGCAGTTACAGGGTGTGTTCTCACCTCTGAGGATCTCAGCTACCACTCCACCAGTCTGGATGGACAGACCCAACTCTTCCTGGAGCGCTGCACCTATTTTTGTGTCAGACACCCCCAACACAGCCTTCTTCTTCCCCGCCATGGAGAGGTTGGTCTCCAGAAACAGTTTGAGATCTGCATGGACCACACCTAAGAATGGACAAGACAACTGGCATTTAAAACGCATGGTCGCACGCATTATCCACGATTAAAATTAAGGCGTGGCTAAGCATTTAGCACTTAGATAGTCATAAAAAAAAAAGCACTTTTGGCTTGATGTATTAACCCAGGTCAGATTTTCAGGTTTGATGGTATGTCATCAACATTGTCATTCAGTGGATTGACAGATTATAGTGCATCATCAAATCGTTGGTGGGTTTAAACATATCTAGAGCCAACTCACCTTCCGAGATGGCGTTTATATTTTCGAGGGCTGCCTGGGCGGATTTGAAAGGAAAGAATGCCGCCAGGCTCACCATACCATTGAATTTTCCGATGTTAAGCACGCTTTCTTCAACCTGGAGGTACACATGAGAATTCATTAGCGCAAGAGATGTGAAATTATCAAATAAGAGTATTTTTCATCCATATGCGAAAATTAAAGTATTATAGATGCCTCACCTGTGGCAAAAGCATTCCGATCTCTTCCACCTCTTTGACCGCAAAGAGCGCATACCCCGCCGCATGCTCAAACAGCACGTGCAACTGCACCTTTGAATACATAGAATACACCGTAAATGTTTAGCGACGAACTGAATTACTTAGATGGAAACCGGCCAAAACTAGCGATTAGTCCGGGACATCCTAAATTACGCGACCCGAGTTTTAAATCTATCAAATTCACTGATTGTTTAAGACTGGCGGATGATATAGATTTCCTGTCACATGCATTACCTTTGGAAACGCGAACCATTTGCATAAACGAGTGGTATTATATCCCTGTTGCACACATTCCGGCCACATGGTATCACCACGTGTTGACGATAGGCCTTCCTAGTGCTAAGCTAACTAGCCTGTATTCCGATTCACATACGTTTTAAGTTTTTAACCTTCAAGACATCATATGAAATGATATTCTTACACTTTGTTTATAATAAGAATAATGTTTGGATCTGAAGTTTGACTGGGACAAGGCCTAATCCCATTGCAAACCAGACAAATCAACAGCACTCAGTATTTCAGACATTATTCTCCTAAATTACTTGACTCAAAACGACGTTTCTGCTAATTTAGCACAAACGACCTACTCGCTGGTACCAACTTTAATTCTTCCTAAGCAGTCAATCTGAACCTCAACAAGACGTTGGTAAAAAAAATAATAATGCGCCTTACTTAGAACACACATTTAAAAGGATAATACTAACAACGATATTAAACCTGTAAACCTGTTACTAAAATGCACCTAAAAGTTATGATTATCTTACCATGATTGCAAAATCTTTACTGCGACACGCTTTGCGTGTCCTTTCTCTTCCTCGCTACTGTGAAAAGACTGTCGATGATTTTTTCGTCAGCAGTCCACATGACCAAATATCGTGGTACCTGCTTAGACATCGCGAGACCCTCTTTTCTTCTTCTCCTTGACGACTGATAGACGCTGAACCTCATATCGCTGACCTCTGTAGGCGGAGGTCTGTTTCAGGCTAGAAGAGCTTTTAAAGCTTACTCGGAAGTAAGATAATGTTTGTCAGTAGGCCCACACAGAGCCATATAAAACACATAGCTCTTTCCATAAATATACGTATATATTGCTCTGGTAAGTGGTGATGCGAACGCTATCTGGCATAGAGAGCTATCTGGCTTAGAAACACGTGTGTGTGTGTATTGCGCATCTCCCACTGTCAATAATCTAGCACCTCATTTGCACCTGCATAAAAAATTATCTGGCGCTGCCCCTGTTTTAGGGTAAAAATGACCGCATGGGGTGTATAGCGTGATGTCGGAGATGCATGGATGACCAGAGGGGTCTAAGGTGAGAGTGAATTCTGAGCAGGAAGCCGAAGAAGACTTGACATGGTCCTACTAAACTCTCATACATTGAATTTGTAAAGGGGGTTCAGAAGCAGTACAGCAGTCAGAAGAAGTACAGAAGCAAAATGAAAATTGAGTGGAAGTACGTAGGACTGCAGAGCCCGGTTAGGAGGAACCAGACTTCCACCCGTCGCCCCTCGGCCTGAGTATATGGGAGGAACATGCTTCGAAGGTGGAGGGGAGGAGTAGCCTGTATAAAGTGTGGGTGGATACAGGTGGCTAGCATGTTGGCAGTGAGGATGAGTCGTGCGAAAGGAAAGCGAGGATCTATGTGTTGAAGGCTATACGGAGGGTGGTCTGATTGTGGAAGATGACTGCAGGTGGAACCGGAGAGCAGCCGGAGTGCATCTTGCAAAACAGTTGGTGTCAGGTACACGTGAATAGTGGAAGTCTGGATGGACAACTGAACAGTGGACAGAGCATCAGCATAGTCATGGCCAACCGCACCCAGCTGTGGTGGAGGAGACAGCTCCACATTGACATTTTGACTCCTGAGGTGAGAGAGTACTGAGGACTGAACAGGCCACCAGGCATAGCATCTGGCTGATCCTAGCATTCCTGGAGGAAACTGAATGTATTCCTGTGTTTCTTTGACAGGGATTGGTGACCATGTCTACCATCAAACAGGAGGTCACAGGGGTGACAGGTCAGTCAAACACCTAATGTTCACAAGTGGACGTAAACTCAGCTTCAGAGTGGACTGCTAGACACAGACTTGATATCAGTTAGTAATAAATTGATGAGTTTTGTTTTGTCTGCTGTAGTTGCTTGATGCACAGATGAGTCATGTAATGTCCCACTGCATCAACATGAGAAAAGAATTCCTGTACTTTGAGGATGGCCAGGTGCACAACACTTTCCTCACTGAAAGGTCCCATTCAGTTGGGAATCGTCAGAATTTGATTGTCACTGTTTAAATGCTTAAAGATGTTCTGTGTTTTCCAACCACAGGGGGTAGACGTGAAGACTATGAGGGCTTCGCTGCAACAGGAGATGAGGCACGGACGATGACAATAAAGCACAACTTGAACTTGACTTGGTCTCACTCCAACACAGTGTCCACCGTCCGTGACCCTCCTCCAACTCGCTTTCCTCCTGGCTCTCCTCCTCCTCCGGCTCCTTCTCCCCACTTTGACAACAGTCCTCAGGTAAATATCTTTACATTTCCATGTTCTTGTACCTCTACCAAAGATTTCACTGGCCACTGAGTGGAAAGTGCCTTGAGATTGAGACAAATGAATGCTTTTGTGTTGTAGGATATTGAGGAGGACATTGTGAAGGAACCAGTTGTGGAAGTGCCCCTGATGCAGTAAATTCTACAGGATTACCAGATGAAAATGCTTCTGCTACGGTCCAGTGTACAGAATGAAAGCTAAAGTGCTTCCTCAGCACATCTCACGATTTCAGTGAATCTGTCCTTTTCTTGATACACAAGCTATTTTGCGTACAAGGGGACCACCAATTTTGAGGGTAAACTGGCTGACCTCCGCATTGCCTTCAAGGTAAGGAGAAACCGTATTTGTCACCAGTCTCTACATGTGACTTCATGCAGATACAGTGTACCAACGGTTCTCCTATATTTTTCAGGAGCTGACCAACACCACCAACACCCGCAACTACATCAGCCATGCTGGGCGAATGGTTCTTGGAGGATTGGTTCAGCTCAACAATCAGGTTCCAGCTCAATAACCACAATTCAAAATCCCATGAGGGCAATAAGTTTAGTGTTTTGTAGTCACTAATTAGTTTGAAGTGTGAGTTTGATGACTTTGTGTCATCCTCTGTTTTGAGGATGTGAGGGAATTTCAGCAAGCCTTCGACCGCCTGGTCTCCTTCGTCAACGAGCCACGAAACCGACAGGCTATGTTGGAGGAAATTGGCCAGTCAGGTGTAGCCAGACTGATCAGATTCCAGTAATTTCATAGCAATTAATGAGGTTATGATGTAGATTTTTGGTGTTGTCTTGTGTTGCACTGTTCTTTAAAATATGTGCTTGTTTGATTTCAGATCACCCAGGTCAATGTCCTTGATTTTTTCTTTGAAATGATCCTGCTCAGCCTTTTGGAGGGCAAGACAGCCCATGCCTCTCCAGTAAGAGACACAAACCTAATCGGATTGTCTAGTCTAACCCACCGTTCTCTATTCCAATTGTTATGTTGACTGTGTCTCATCTCATGTCTCTCTACTGCTACTCCAGAGGCCCAATGGATTCCTCCATCTCATGTTTGCAGTCATCATGTCCATTAGGACACCAGGACAGAACTGGAGTCAGAGATCTGAGAACTTTCTGAGATCTGTGAAGAGTCAAAGTCTCTGTCTCCCACTGTCTCTTTCTCTCCCCTTTACACACTTACTACTAACCTGGATAGTGTTCAGTGTGTCTTTGTAGGATTACAGTACTAAATGTAGTTCATGTCTCAATGTGTTCACGAGCCAGATGCGCTCCTGGAAGGTGGATCTTTGATTTGGAGCCCCATCTCTATGGCTGTCCTGAGATTCTGTGTAGAGAAGTGCTAGGGAACCTAGAAATGCAGGTGGAATACCTTTTGTCCTCCTTGGATTAGCAAGGCCTCATGTTCCACAGCTCCAAAGCAGAACAACAGAGGAGTCTAGGCCTAATACCATCGTGGTCTGCATGAAAAAACACACGCAGAACACCCAGCCTGCGCCTTTTTGTGGATAGTAATTATCAAAGTAAATGAAAATTACATCAGAACGTAGACGAGACCGGTGGAATATAGAAAGATAGCATCTTTTAGGGGCATTATTACAGAGCCAAAGAAACGTGAACTAAACACAGACAAATTTATTTATCTTCCAAAAGATTGAGGCAAACATTCCCTTGATGTTGCACCCACAAAATCATCCTTTCTGTGCATAGTCTCTTTGATAAATACTGGTTTAATTATAAAAAGCAATTGATGTCGCCCCAAGAATGTAATTCTATACATACTACTCAGCAAGTAGTTTCAATGCTGAAACTGCAAATAAATACAGTGCACTGGTTCCCCTTATATAAAAGGAAGCATCAGACATCAGCATCAGGGTGCAGGGAAGCAAGGAACAGAGAAGCAGAGGTGAAGAGTCAGATGCAGGAGATCAATCATTTTTATGTGGCTCTGTGCCATTTCTATGTCTCTTGACCTGACAGTGGTCTGTGACTCTGGTTATGACCAAAGTTTTGTTTGTGCACTTGCAGTAGGGAAAGAGCTGAAAAGGAGAAGAATACCAAGAAATTCCAACCAAACTACAAAGCCTAAAACTTGAGCAAAACACAAACACAAAGCACAAAGTATGAGTGTTGTAATATCTTACAGGCACACAAGACAAGGCAAAAGCCAAGGACGTTTGTTTGTTTTGCAAGATATTATTGGACAATATAATGAGTTTTTGAAGAGCTGAAAAAAATTGTATATTAGGTTATAATATCCTCCACACCGTAACTCCACGGACACACAAACACACACCAGCCTACAGCTACGTTGGACCACATTATTTTAAAAACAATAAAACTCATTATAATTTCATTGGGATATTCTGTTGCTTTAAAGTTGCTTCAATTCACACCACAATTGCAACACAAATGCCAAAACATATGCTCAAAAACAGATCTTTTCTCAAAATAAAAACTAAGCGATAACAGGAAACAGTAGAAGTAAAATGATCTGGAGTAGCCTGTTACCAAGCGATGGTTTCATGTTGTTCCTTGTGACGGAGGAGTGTTACTAAGCCAGGTCATAAATGTCACAGTGAGCAGGACATGACTTAAGAGGAGAATTTATGACCACCTTATTTTGAGAGGGAACCCAAAAGAGATGACATCAGGGACACACAGGCCGTCGTACGCATGCACGCACACACACGCCATACTTAGTGAATCCAGGATACAGACTTTGGGACTGTATCTGTTTAATATGACAATTTCTGCCAAACTTTGAATTTGTGCATATCATATGACCATAGAGAAATGTTTGTAGTGTAATATTTGTTATCTGATGTTGTTGCTCTGCATATTGTAACACACTACTTGTTAGTCTTGTTAGTCACATTCCTACTGTGTTTGTACTGTGCACTAGTACCTGAATATCTGATAGCACACTTACATGCATGTCACATATAAAATCATAATTCATCGGAAATCGTCTAAATTAATCAATGTACTGTGTATAATTGAAAGAAAAAACACCAACAATAGCACAGACTACAAAAAAACTTCAACAACCCCCCCCAAAAGGTGTAATCTGTACAAATAACACTCTCCACAACAGGAAATCTGTTACATCAATCCAATATGCCTGAACACCTCAACCCCCCAATAAAAAGATAGATTTAGCTGAATGCCTTTGTTTCCATGGAGGTGAAGGAGGCAGCGGGATGGAGGCTGTTGAGGAGCAGATGTCAGTGGTCGGTAAATTGACAGAGGCTCCATATAAACAGTAAGATCGCACACAGGCTGACAGACACGGAATCACTGGCAGACTGACTGAAAGGAGACGGACCGAGATCTTTGTACAACAGCACGTGAGTTGGACTTTCTGTCTTCCCCTCTCTGTCTTTTACTCTTCTCTGCTTCTGTATCAGGTTTCCCTTTGCAGTCTCCTGTATCAGGCTCATCAAGACCTATGTATAGCAAAAAGTATTTGAAACTTGAAAACGCATGACCTTTTGCTTTCAGGTGGCTGCAGTAATCTCACTCACCCTGTATGTCTGTGTGTGTGTGTGTGTGTGTGTGTGTGTGTGTGCGTGCATTTGCTTGCGTACATCTGTAATTATGTTGTGTTCTTTCCTCCACATCTATGCTTGTGTACTTATTTGTTTGTGTTTGGCACAGGACACAGCAGAAAATGGGCATGAGCAGAGTGGTGATAGGCTGTCTGGTGCTGGCGTTCTTCGTGGTTATGATGGCCCAACAGGCTGAAGGACACATCACTTTCTTTAGCCCTCAGGAGATGAGGACGTTAAAGGTACACTGACCGAAGCGCACGCTGGAAGTATCAAATGAATCGAAGTAAATAGCTGGCAGTGATCCTAACAACTGAAGATGAGCTATGAGATTTGAATAAAGTTGATGGTGTTATGTGGAACCTTACAGTTTAAATAATTTTTAAAACCATTACATCTTTATAATATTCATATAAGTATATAAAATATAAATCTACCATCCCCCATGTGTATATTTGAGATAGTTATCAAAAAAGATTCTCTTAGTCTAGTAACCTGATTAGTTCACAAATTATTATCTTCATACAGCATAGGCAAGATTACTGCTCATTAATCTAACAACCACTGATATTTATTAGAAAAAGGTTCATTTGGGCATTTGTGTGTGTGTTTGTGGTCACAGGAAAGGGAAGGGAAGAAGCTCATGGAGCCTCGGTCAGAGGATGGCCAGATTGACAAACCCGCCAACCAACACCTTCCCAAAGACGATGGAGTTGGAAACCCTGTGAGTGCATGCACACACATACATATACATGCATACATGCATGCACATATTATGCGAAAGGAACACTAGAAACCATTTAAAATGTGAGAATTTGGACAAATCCTGTAAACGCAGTCATACTATACTCCCCTCATCAAAGGCTCTACCTGTGTGTCTACCTGTACGTCTGCATGAGCAGGAGAAGACTGTGGAGATTTCCATGCAGCTCTCTGCCAAGCAGCTGGATCATGTGGCTCCAGTGCTGGAGGAGGTCCTACAAGAACTTATGGAGGACGGAAATAAAGGTAGTTTCCAGTTCCAAAGCAGTGCTCCAAAACTCCCTTGTCCAATATCTAAGTCTCTAAATCAGCTGTGCTATAATTCCATTCCTTTCAACGGAATTGTTATGAAAATCAAGTAATTGTCTTAGCCCAGTAGCAACGGAAAATACAATGTTGTGTATTTAGCGTAGGAAGGTTTTGATGATTGATTTTGTATTCAAAGCATGGTAAGGCATCTTCCTTGACTTTAAGATTATATTTGTTTATGTATTTCTCTTCCAACAGCCAAATGAGAAGGAAGAGGGAGAATTTTACGGGTAAAACAACGGAAAGATATTTTGGTATGGTGTCAATGATAAATAAAGCAAAGTCATCTGTCATATTTGAAGCAATGGTTCCTTGTAATACAAGTGGGTAACAATCTTGAATCTGGGAGTCACAATAGCTTCTTGTTTAAGTAATGGCATGGAAGAGCCAATAGAGGGAAACCCAATGCCTTTTTTGAGAGAAACAGAAGGCAGGCAGACTTCCAGGTGGACAAACGCTTCCATCCATTCACAATCATGCACACAGAAATCCGAAACGGAAATCCAAATTAGAGTGAAGTATGATCAAGGCTGACACTGCAATTTTATGTTGAATCAAATCCAAGTATTCGCTGAACTTCGCAGCGCAAGTGAGTTATCTTCAGTTTTGTAGCTTCATGCTGCACTGACTCCATAGCCAACACATTAAAAGCAGGCAGAACATTTTAAATGATTTACATACATCCGTTTTATTCAAATTGGACCAATAGATAGTGAAGTTAACTTTAATTAAAATACTGTTTGGTATATTTCACCAGCAATTGCCTAAATAAAAATAGGAACATTTATTATGAGGATGTGTTTAATGATATATACAACACATCACACATTTGCTACAGGTATATAATGATTATGTACATATGCATAAAATTTATCTTTGTGGCTCAACCAGAATCTTAGAGACACATGTTCCAACTATTATGTACTGCACTTGAAACTGAAATAGAATCTTAATTATAGTTATGAGCTACTGTAGTTATTTTGAAGTTGCAGACCTATGCCCCGATGATAAAATTGAAATTGCAAGTGTTCACAATAAAATTAAACAAGCAAACAAAGGTTTTGGTTGAAACAAAGTGTTTCCCTCTTAAATTACGTGGGCTTCCCAGATTAAATGTCTGTCTTGAACTATTCAAAAATTAAATGCTACCTTTGGTAGCTGGATTTAATTGGTTGTTTCTTTCAGAGTTTGGACGTCAGTCTCTCGCAGTACTCGAAGGCCTTTGTAGCAAGGGCCGAGTCTCTGGCTACGGGAGAAGGGAGTACCAGAGAGCAATCACTGTCAAAGTATTTTCCGCTGATGCCCTCCGTTTCCTCAGCGACAGCGCAGTAGATGGTACTGACCGCACCTTCCTCAGAGGACTGTGAAGGGAAAAGATAAGACATGGTGATGATGGTTATAGGTGGATATAGGTTGATAGGCCATGATCCACAGAGGTACGTAAGCAGCTCTAAAACCTACGTCAGACATTTATGTACCTGAAAGTGAAACACACTGGAGAGGCTTATGTCACAACTGAACTGTTATACATATATATATCATCATCGATGGTCATCCAAAGCGGGTTTGACTATCCTTTCAGTTCCAGTATCCTTTTCCTGAGTCCAGTTTGGGCTCCACTGACACAATGCAGGCGATGGTTGACCTCAAAGTCTTTGACAGCTTTAGAGGGAAGAACACTGCCAAGGTAGGGGTGGTTTTCAAGAGTGGTGTTGTCCATGTTTATGGTAGGCTGGGTAGACCTGGACCTTCCAGATGTTTCAGGCTCAGCCGAGAGCTCTATATGCTTTGGTATTATGGCCACGTGTTTATACATTAATATTTTTGTCTGTACGGTTGCGTGCTGCGAGTTGTCTTTCCTAATGTTTCTGCCCTCACTCACCTAGCTACATTCAGGTGTCAGTCTGTGATTGGCTATCATCTCCATTCCTTGTCATCAGCGTAACTGCTTCCAGCCAATCAACTGTTCATCCGTCTTAATTTAAAACTCATCTGTGCTCTGTTCTGGAGTCTGCTGTAGTCGACTCAGTTCTCTGTTTGTGCTTTTAGTCTTCCACCAACAGTTGTGTTTTGAGATTTTGCCTGTGTTAATTACATCGTCCTTTTGTTTAGTGGTTATGCCAATACACCGTAATGCACGTTTCATTGGTTTTTGTTACAGTTTTGGACTAGGTAAGCTTCTCATGAGTACATATCTATCACATAGCAAACTTCTTTAAAATAACTAGCAAATGAACAAGTGTCATCTTATGTGTTTAGTATAGATACATATTTTGGTTAGATAGTGTGGACACTACCCATTATTGATTACTTGTCTTTGGCTCCATTCGTTGTTCCATTTTCGCCCTGTGATGTTTGTTGTAATAATATCACTTTTTAGATATATCGTGTTACTTGTCAATTTATTGATCTTGACTCCTTGTTGGACCAGTGAGCATTTGGAGAAGGCATGTAGAATGCCCTGGAGATCTTCTGTGGAGTGTGCTGCGAGTGGAGTTATTCATGGATTTGGCACGCAACATTATTACCCTGTGGCCCTAAGGAAGTCGGTTAAAGAGATTTGTGTGCAATTCATTGCTAGTGGTTTGCAACTTCAGGGTCTATCACACCAAAATCAGCATATGTGATGTCCCATCTCCCCTGTTCTGTCTCTCTGTTGATTTAGTCTCTAATCTCACCCTCTCGAAAATTCACAAAGATGCATGCCCCACCATCAACTGCTTCCGTGCTCCATTCCTTTCTTGTTAAGATAATGTCTTGGGAAGACATTCCAGGGGTAACAGGCACAGTAAATCTACTCCAGATTCTTTTGTCATGGTTCAAGTTTGCCCCTCTACAGCATGAAAACATACACTTTCTTATTGGGACTAACATGTGGTATCGTTTAGGTTTGTGCAGTTGGTATACTGAGGGAATTGGGTCAACTCATTGTGCTCTGCAGCTTTCTGTAAACCACTAATGATATACACTACTGATCAAAGGTTTGGACACATTGTCCCATTCATTTATATGGAAGGATTTGTCCAAACTTTTGACTAGTAGTGTATATGTGTTACTGTGTCAGTTACACTGTACAGTAATGCACAGTCAATCGTATACATCAAGTGTTTCATTATGTTTCATATTGTAATTACTGGTTATTAAAACAAAAATTGTAATAGATGATAACCATTGTCAACCGTTTATAACATGTTTATAACCAAGATCACCTGTAGAATTTTCAGTGCTTACCTTGAAGAAAAAGATTCCAATGAGGTTGAAGAGTAATCGGACCAGGAAGTTATAATGTCTCATCACTTCAGTCATAATCACACCAGGGTGAAGGGAGTTGGCTGTCACTCCTAGCAGACAGAGAAAAACAGATTTCTTGCATGTTCATACATAAAGTGAAATGATTGGCCAAAGGAAGAAACACATGCCTTCTGAAGGGTTAAAGGTACAGTTGGCAAGTTAGAAAATAATATAACATGTTATAGGATGTGTAAGCTAATGAGGCCCTTTGACAGTTGTCTAGTAACACAGCTCCTTGCTAGTGGCATGGCAAATTTGGAAGCGGCCCACTACGTTCCAGCCAATGATGTACTACCACGGTGAGATGGGCCTTCCTCCATGGTTTACATTGATAATCATTCAAACTCGAGCTGAAGGAAAATGTAAAGGTACCGGGACTGCTATACTCTTGATTTAAAATGTAATGCATAATGTTATCATTTGTGGCTTTAAAGAGTCTTGTTTAGAGATGGATATCTTGATGGGGTGAGGACCTTGTTTGGTTACGTAGGGTTGGCTGCTTGTCTGACATTGTGTTTTGTGCTGCAGACGCAGATGCAGAGTAGGTGTGGTAAGGTCATCTTTTATTTGAACACATGGGCCCGGAGTTCCCAGTACTATAAAAGTGAACCCTACTTGGTCTGTGGCGGAGAGAAACTCTGCTAACTATGCGCCAAACTCCCCAAATTCATCTTTGTCAACATTTTTGGTCGTTTCAAAGCAATTAATGCTAACTTTGCTTCATCTTTGCGTCACCTTCTATTCATTGTTATGGTTTTTGAGCCAACCATGACAATTTGGGGCTCTTCTGGGATTATCACCTTAGGTGTTTTGTTTAGGTATTTCATTGGTTATCCACTTTGTGCTGGAACCAGTCCAGGAGCTGGGAGTGTCCCAGGTAGTAATCTTAGTGGGCAGACAAGTAGCAAGGTTGGAGGTTGAATGGCCTAATTCTGTGTGTGGAAGCATAACAGAAGACCAATTTGACCCAAGGACGGTGAGTGTTGGCAAGAGGTGTAAGGTGTAAGTGTTTGACCTGAGATCAGGTAACATATCAAGTAAACAGGATAGAAATGGTCATTTGAGGATGGGGTCAGTTCTGGTGCAAAGGTGGCAGATCCACGACTTGGTGCAAGCCGGAACCAAATTTGGCAGAGGTTGAGGAGACAAAATTGGTTGGTATGATATCCACTCATTGTTCTGTGCCAGGGGTTGCCAGGACACAAGTTTGTCTAAGTTCATCTAAATGAGAAGCACATGTTTTGATATGTTGGTTGTGATTGTTGAGACATGGCGTAAAGAGAGGGTATAAAAGTGGTTGCTTCAGAGCTGCCATTATGGGAATGAAGCTGGACAGCATGCGTGCCATCTGAATCTGTTGTTGCCCAGACCCATTGTCAGCTATACTAAATAAAGACCAACTTCTGCATCTGGACCTCGATTCTCGTGTCTTGATATGAATTATCAAGTATATTTTTGTTTCCATGACAGGATACAGTCAGAAGGTAACAGTTACAATACTGAGAGGCACCGAGTTCCTTTATCCTGCAATGTAGGATATGCTGAGTCTCTCTTCAGATCTGCTGCAGACAGAGGTGTGCATTGCAGCGTTCCTGTGTTTAGCAGTGGAAGGAGTCCATCAAATTTCTGGGAATGGACTACCTGGTGGGTGGGTGTGTTCCCCTACCTCTCCAACTCTTAACCCCGCCCCTGTGTGTAACAGCTAACCAGATGAGATTGAGCGTGTCTTCCAGGATGTCCGGCATGTATTGTGCCATGTGCAGAGGCTTATGCTAGAGGTGAACCAGACCAGTGGATATAATGGAAGAACCATGCGTTACTTGTTTGGACTTTCCATTGTCTATTTCATGTGCATAGCTGGTAGCAAAAAGCAGTCAGACCCCTCCCTTAAGTGGCTGTTGGAGAACGAGGTCCCTGTTGCAGACGTGAATGACAAGGTGCATTTCGCTGCTTGGTTTTGCGACTGTCTCATGAGCAGCCATGTCATCGGGGGTCATGTTACCGTATTTTACAGTACTTTGGTTGACCTTGGCTAAAGAGGAGCTGTCAAAATATTTCCAAACTTGACACACATGTTGAACATCTGGCAAGCCAAACCAGGTTAAGCTTGCCCCATTGCACCCAATACAGTATCTGCCAATGGTGAACCAGTGAGCCAAGTCATTAACTGTGTTGGACCTCTATTTCCATTTAAGTTGGGAACAAAGAATAATTTTATGCTTAATGTCAGGCCACCAAATACCAAGCTTGTTGCCAATGACAACCAAGTCTGTGGTTAAGGCACTTTCCATCTTAGGTATCCTCATCCTTCAAAGTGATCAAGGTTCAAACTTTCACTGCTGTGCACATCTGCACAGCATAGGGCAGAGAATGGGAGGAAGCTCTGAGCCAGGGACTTAACCTGGGAAAGCACCACATTCAGCCCCATTTACTTAGTATTTACACATTCTGTAAGTGGTCCCAGTAGTCCTCTGGCAGGGTTGAGGGACTATTTATAACCCCATCTGGCCTTTTGACTTGTGAAACACACAAGCAGTATTTCAACATTTGATGAACATGGTGGTTGGTGATTTGGAAGGTTGATCTATTTGGAAGATGTGGTGGGTTCAGTGACAATTGGGACAAACATGTAGCATGTTTATTGCTTGAACATTTGACTGCGTCATGACTGAGGACAGAGTGCGGCCATAACAGAAAAGGAGCTAATGCTGTTCTTGCTGATAATAGGATACTATTGTACTACTGGGTTCTGAAGGAACTTTTCCTTTTGTTGTTACTCCCCTTTTTACAAAATTAACAAGCATCATCTTCACCAGTGTTTGAGTGAAAAGTGTGTCTTAAGTCAGTTGTTTGCATAATTGCATACAGGTTCAGGGGGGCCGGTTATCTTTCCTGCCCACAACTCTCTTACATGCCCAGATCAAATATTTATTGGGTGGTCTCTGTCGCAGTCTTGTTGTTTGGACATGCAACATTAAGGGATCGTATGATGTGGTTGCGGACGCGCTTGTTATGCAGGATCCTGGTGCTGGGGTTGGGGGAAAGTGTTGCCTACATTGTTTTGTTATGGTTCCTACTTGCTCGTGGTTTTAGGGGATGTGGGTGTGGTAACTTCTGCCCACCCGTCACCCTCCGCAACATCATCTTTGTTCAACATTCTTTGTTGTTTCAATAAATGAATAATACTTCCTGTCTTCCTGGTACTTATCGTGGTTTTTGAGTCAACCATGACAATGGGATTCTATTTTTCACAGCCAAAGGCTACTGTTTACCCTTATTTTACACTAACTTGACAACTAATGCTAACGAGAGATTACACTGAAATGCATTGTGTGTCATACAGACACATCTAGCATCTCATTGCACATAGTAAATTCAACGAGTCAAATTGTGTAATCCTGTAATTCTGTTATTTCCAGTTACTGACACAGGACCTAATGCAAATGAATCATGTGTGAACTACATTTCCAGTTGTTCATGTCATGGTTTCATGACCAAAATACACAGCTGGGATACTCAAATCAACTACCTGGGTTTGCTGTGGAGTTTAAAAGATGAGTTCAGTATCTCACCTTTAATCAGACTGTTTGTCTAGCATGTATTGTTAAAAATCGAACAAGGCCTACCACTGCCATGCAGCCTCCGTGCAAGCTCATTGGTCCACAGCACATTGTGGAGTTTGGTGTTGTTGTACACGTTGTCCATGACGTAGCTGAGATTGTCGCCATGAAAGTGGGAGAAGTCCACCTTGCCTCTCCAGTGATTTACTGATGCCACGTTGACAATGCGCGCTGGGGCAGAGCGCTTCATAAGGTCTGTGTTTTGTGAGAGAGATAGGGAGATAGATAGATTATGTGATGTGCTATAGATGTCTTAAAGCAGTAAAACCTAATTTAACATTTTTACTATGTACATGGACACGTGGGTTATTTAACACATAAATAAACTGAAGCACCTATTACTTTATAGCCTAGTCAAACATTTGATAGAACATTTAAATGTGCACAAAAGAACTGAAAATGTGCTTTTTCAACCATAAAACTACTCTCACAGTGGATAACCAAAGTGTACAAGCTTGAGAATCCCCTTTTAGAACCTTACAGTTTGAAATGAGAATTAATGAAATGCATCAACTTTCTCCCACATGCACATTCATTCTCAATACTCAAGTAAAAACATAGTTTTCTTGCAAATGCATCACTTGAATCAATGATTAACTGGATCTGTTCCACTGACTCGTTTCTCCTGGAAATCACATTCAAATAACCAGGAGAAACAACATGTTTCCTAGTGACAGGATGATCCGTTTGTATTTCAAAACAGGTTTAAAAACACGGTGAAAGGTAGTAGTAAGTAAGGCATTGGTTCCCATCACTAGCATGCCTGTGCTGATAGTGTTTATTTTAGCTTGTTTGTGAGATCCAAGAATCAGATGATATCATGTTGACATCCAGAATGTTAGCTAGAGACAGTCTACATAAAACGGTCACTTAAGTATTCATTCTAATTCTCTTTTAACACATTTATTTATTGTGCTGTAGATTGTTTTAAATGCACACTTCAATGTACTTTATTTTCTTGGCACAGTTCAAAATTCTCTTTATTCAGAGTAGGCATAGGCTAAGAAGCAAAAAAATACATTAAAAAGAAAGTGTTCTGAAATCACGTTGCAATCCTTTGGTCCTTAAGATGTATTGCTTCACCAGTACACTGACTCAGTTGATGAAGTAGACAATGTTGGATAGCAAAAACTTTTCTCTACCTAAAAAGTAATGAAATAAATCTTCGCAACCAGTTAACAGATCAAGTACAGTATGCACTCATCCCAATAGACACCCAGATGATGGTAAGTTTTTAACCAACAGTTCTAATGTTTGACTACAGTTTGCTAATGATAATTGTTCACTAATTTAGTTCCTTGGTGTTTGATGCTAAAGGTGTTTGATACTTAGCATCAGTGACACACAAGTCATTTGTAGGAAGACAATGTAGATGGATATCAATTCAATTGTCTTCCTACAAATGACTTGTGTCACACAGTTAGTTTTTTTTACAAAACGGTAAAGAGTTTTGATTTTGATAGTATTTTGTACTTTAATTATATGTTTTTAATACATGTATTCTAAATATTGCCCATCCCTGTTTCCATGTAGCAGCTTAGGAATGTGCCAACTGAGATGAAACAACAGGAATTGAGAATTGCACATTTTGAGAAATACATGCATGTAACAAAAATCACTTTGTTAATTGACTCAGCTACATGTCTTATTGTGATAATTACTGTAAATAAGAGTGTGCACTTTACACCTTATACTTTATATTGTATTTTTTACGACCATGTTTATTTATCCTATTTTTATTGCATGCGCCTTTTTCTTCATTCCTGTCCTAAACTGTGTGTTGCAACAGTGGAATTTCCCCATTGTGGGACAAATAAAGGATCTCTTATCTAATTATGTCTATATATTATATTTGTTATACAATGGCAACCAATACTGCCACAACCTATATAACACCTATGCAAACACAATACATGAGAGTTCAAAATTAGAGGAGTCTAATAGTAAAGCTATGTTTAGAGAACGACCTTGGGGCCTTACCTAGAAGAAGATTGGTGAGGAGGAAGGGGCCAACATGGTTGGTGGCGAAAGACGCTTCAAGGCCATCTTTGGTGATTGCTCTGGGCAAGCCTGCATTTTTAGACATAATATTCAGAGCAAAACATGATAGTAAACCAGTTCTGCTTGCTCATAAACACCCATTCGAGCCAACATTGCACATGCATTGCAGTGCCAACTTGTATGAGCAGCATGGCAAAGTTCACGTTTACTAAACCACCCTAAACTGATCTCCAATCTATGAGCAGTTGTTTCTCTTCACCATTCGGTCTCTTCTCAGTCTCCTAGATGCATTATGAGCTCACACCTGGAGAAAAATACTTAACATTTGACTGGCAAGTATCTCCAGCTTCTCAATAATGATACACCACTTCGTCAAAGATGAAGCCTAAATGAATAACAACTTCCTGTTTCCTGTATGTTTTCGTTTTCTCCATTAATACAACGTCCATCTTCTAACCTTCATGCCTCAAGAACAAAGTTGTAATGGGACTTCATAATAATTCGGAAGCAGTGAGATCCTAAATATTTTGAGAAATGAAGTAGAAATATGTGAAAAGAATAAAGAACACATGGAGGCAAGCACTCAGCATCGTTCATATAAGTAAATGCTATACTCCCACCATGACTTGGAACCTGTGATGGTGCAAATGAGAGAAACTGTGGGTAATTTAATGTCTATACTGTAACATAAAAATAAATTAATATCAGCTACAGATGATAGACATTTGCAGTGTGAAACGTAATATCTTGTATTGGTATAAGCTCTTAGTGTTAACTCATTGTCATGATTTCCACTTAACAGTCTTCTCAGAACCTGAGATAAGTAACTGCAATCTACGGCTGGTCAACTCTGAGCCAGAATACCCTTGCAGAGAAAAAGTTGTTTATGTAAAGCATGGAAAACCATGGGATAAACATTCACACTGTATTAGCTCTGTTCTAGATTGTTTGAAGGCTGAACATATTTTCTAACCTAGTGTGCATATGTGTGTGTTGAGATGCCCCTGAGGAGGCCTCTGGCTTCCTCTGTGCATCCCAGCACACGTCATACAACGAGTACACGTTAAAAACACAAGATCAGAACCAGCCTGGGTTAAACTTGAGTGTTTCCTCCATCTTCCTTCCCATACCTCCTTTCATTTTCATAACACCAAGGTCAAGTACGCAGCTTTCTACTTCAAGCTGAGAGAGGAACTGTGATGCAGCCCTTTGTCTTCCTTAAAATATATATATATATTTCAAATAGTTTAAAAAAACCTCACAAAGAGTCTGTCAGTGCTCTCTAGTTAGACTCACTGACGCTCACCTGAGACCCCTGCATTGTTGACCAGAATATGGAGGTTTTTCTCCTCCTGGAGGACTCCCTCTGCAAACTTCCTCACTGAGTCCAAACTGGAGGTGTCCACCAGGCGCAGGTGAACGTCGCTGTTTCCGCTGAGCTTCCGGATGGTGTCCCGTGCAGCTGTTCCACGTGCCTCGTTTCGGCATGCTAGGATGACCCTTGCCCCACGACGCGCAAAGTCCAAGGCAATGAACTTACCTATACCTGATAAGGGTAGAAGGGAGCCAAAGAGTGTGTGTGTATCAGTGAGAGTGCAAATACATAGAGAGAGGAATAGCAAGAGAAAGGGTGAGAGTGTTTAGAATATATAACAATGTGACAAAGTAATCGTGGGAGATACGTAATGAGATAGATATCAGTGCAGAGCGTGAGAAACAGAAAGGTGGGATCTGGTAATAAAGAAGATTAATTGCATAGAACAGACCCATAAGTATTGGCTCTCACACATAAGTCTATGTGACCATTTAGACATCTTGAGTGAGGGTTGTAAAGAGTCTAAGTCCAATTGTCATGCCTGAGAGGTTTTGCCACAAAAGCTACTCAGACGCTTTAAATAAACATATAAAACAAGAATCCGATTAGAATATAAGAGTTGTACTGAAAAAGACAGCAACATGTGAAAACAAAGTCAAAACATTAAGCACTTCCCGTTAGCCTGGTTCTTTTCCCGAATACACACAACCACAGCTGGAGCAGATCAAGTGTAATGACGTCCGATGAAACGATCCACTTTTTCCATTAGCAATACGGAGAGAATAACCGAAGGATTGTTTTTGATCGATAAAAAAGGAAATAAAATATGCGGCAAAAGCAAATGTCTCTTTCTCTATATTTGTTGACCGTTACTGCAGTCATAATGCGTAGACACGTCCTTTACTTGACTATTACGGTGGAGTTCTTTCAATAGCGTTCTGTGGTTAGGGCATATCCATCCTTTAGTGACATATTTGTTTATGTTGGATGTACAATGAAAACCTGTAATGCTGGTCTCTCATGAAGCATCATGCGTTTTTATTGATGTTCTTGAAACCAGTTCAGACACTATTGTTCTTCATATGCTATTGAAAGAGTACATTTCGTTTTGTAATTATTATCCATACTTTTTTGGAGACTTGGGATACGACAAGTGTGAATGCATTTTGACCACTGAGCTATATCATTACGAACATAATATGTGGGATCGTAGTCTTACCAGTGTTAGCACCAGTGACTATAGCTGTCTTCCCTTTCAGTTGCACTGGACAGGCGCGCGGATCCCAAGATCCTCTCCTCTGTGACCGTACTATAAGCCCCAAAATCACCGTGGATACAGCCCATATTGGGTTTGAAAGAATATCGTTCCAAATCGAAGACATAGAAAAATCTGCAATACCCAAATGTTTAGGCACTAGGATGCTTAACTAAATCAAACTCTGTTTGGAACTGTCTAAATTGACCGAACAGTATGACGCTCGATTACGTCTCACTTCCCAAATACTCCTGCGTAAATCGCAAGCGTAATTTATTTCCGACGTGGGAAGTGACAAAAAATGTAAATGTAAAATTCAAAGTCCAATTTCTACGTTTGTTACATTTACATAAAAACTGTCAAATGTATATTGAGTTTAACACCGTTACACTAATTGTGGAAATAAATTTCCTGTGCCATCATGAATCAGATTTAGGAGTCCTTTGCGGCCGATAGCTCATGATGTGAAGAAACATGACTCCCTAATATTTGAGGCGCAGATATATATTTCGTCAAAAATACAAATAAAAAAAAGTTGTAATGTGATGTATACTGCAAAGTAGCAGATCGTCAGTTTGTGGTGTTCTGGTACAGCTTCTATTTGATTTATCAAATGGACTGACCCTAACCCTAAATCTTTGCATCCGTATTTTGAATAGTTGCCCCTTAGGCGATTTTTAAGGATGTTCACGTAGCCTATTACAAATGTACAAATGTCTATACATGAGAAGCACTACGACTGTTTGAACTAATTGCCCCATGGAAACTAATAAAGCTCTAAACTTGAACGTAACTTTTCTCTGTAAATTATGTAAATCCACTGAGTCAGTCTCGCTTCACTTCACTTAGAATTGACCCTCTTTAGGCTATTCTAATGTTGTCGCAATGGCATTGGCAGTAGTGGTTAACAGACTGATTAGTTGTCATACTGATAAAATAACACATGTGGAATGAATGTTACTCAATGGTAGAAAATTTCCCCATAGATCAAGAGGTCCCCAACTTAAATTCCCCTCCCAACCCTATAAAAGCGCCTTTTGAATGAATGCACTACAATTTGACTGAAGTTCTAGCTCCAGGCATTTTTTGACTGCACCAGAGCATTTAGGGTCGTTGCTTACACATTTACGTTTGAATGAATGACATGTTCTAAGGTGAGCTACAAGACATGAGGCAAACTGTATGCTTTCATGTAAATTCATTTGCACATTCATTTGCACATTGCACATAATCAGATTCAATACAGATTCAACATTTTGCTCTAATAATGTTTTCATCCATTTCACCTTGGAAACGTTTCCTCCTGTCTCGTAAACTGTTGCCCTCTAGAGATTACTATTGTGAACAACATGGTTGTACTTGGGGATTTTGGAGCCCTGTGCAGCACTCATTAAGTGTTTTTGTCAAGGCATAATCCACTATTTAAACAAATATTTAACGCATATATCACACCTTTATCAGACACTTCTTGGCCTGTTGAACACACACTCTCTCAGAGATCAGATGTTTGATAGTAAGGGTGCTGAATTGTGCAGACACTGGGCATCACACGTCTGTCCCTCCCACTTTCTTTTGATAAATCATGTTGCTGGGGACCGGGATTGGCAATAGCATGTCAAACCCTCAAAATTTCAAGGAAGGGGTGGGTTCAAACTGACCTCCCCTCCCCCACTCCATGTGAACAGAATCAATGGGCTCCAGCAGAAGTTTGTTTTGATAGGAAAAACTGGTTTTAGGGGAAGGGTTAGACCAAAAGTAATGTCAGATCCAGTATTTTTTACTTCTAGCAAACATCTTTATTTACAATGAGAGGTATGCCACCTAGTTCAAAAGTATGTCTTTATGAAACTACATCACATCAACTATGATAATGTCCTTAGACACCTCACTTCATGGGGAGGAATAACGTGAGCAACTGTGGGTTATTCCCATGCATGTGTACATTTTGCTCAGACCTAAATTACTACACACACGATGTTGCAACAGGAGACATTCATGTGACTACCTCATGGGACACAGATCTTCCACTACTCACCCCCAGAGAGCAAACACACTCACAAGACCATAGGATCGTCAGAGGGTGCATTCGTGTTATGTCTGTATTAGCGAGGGGGGTTTGAAGTCCATACAGAGGGACAAACCACATTGGGGAGACCAAAACCGAGCTAGTGAAAAACCACAAACATTTGACTGAAGAAGAAAGAAGGAGAGTGAAAGAGACAGAGAAAAAGAGTGAGCAAGAGAGAGAGAAAGAGGGAGAGAGAAGCAGCAAACCGTACGCGGTTTGTCTAAAGGAGGCTTTAAAAGTGACTCTGCAGGGGTGAAAACCTGCCAACGCCTCTAGAGATTTGGAAAAGGAGGATAGAAATAAGGACACTGACACTGACTAAATTGTCAGAATGAAAGACCTGCACAGGGCACCAGAAGAGGAAAATACAGAGAGGCATGCGAGTCACGGATCTCCATGCAGGTTCTGGGTGAATAATGTATTTGTTCGTGTGGGACTTGCAGAGACGCTCAGCACTTATGTCATGATGGTAAGACAATTCAGAATTCCCCCAGAAATCATCTCAACACCAATGAATCTAAATCCCTCAGAAGCAGGCATTTATTTTCATTTAATTGGCATTTATATGTATACTATTTAAAAGTACACTGTTACATATGAAGTGGTGTATTTCAATTTGTAATTTAGTACATGTTGCTGCTTGTGTCTCGCAGACAGATGCCTGTTAGTATCAGAAGAATCATAGAAGACATTCTATCAAGTACTAATCTCAATATAGTAATTTTGGGAGTGATTAAACTTAATATTTATTGGAAATTTTTACTTGCAACCGTACAATGCCTCAGTTCATACACTAACTACGACAACATAAAACGGTATGGCTAGTGTCCCTGTTTAGATTGCAGGCTCATTCTAAGAAACAATGTGGCAATGGTTATGAATGTTGCAGTATTAACCTCATGACCTTGTCATAAGCATACAGTATGTGGTCACATGGAAGGGTCACAGAAGTGAAGATTAGTGGACTCCTAAGGACACAGTGGGCACCAGCGACCTTAGTTGAGCTCACTGTGAGTGTCAGATGCATGTCACATGTTGACCACCTGTTGATAGTTCTATTTCTAGAATCCATGAGACTCACAAATCCACAAGACAATGCCCTGCTACTGCTAAGTCTTTTTGCTATGAAAAACACAAAGATTAGTATAGGTCTGAACCTTCACTTTCTTTTGAGGCTTATTTAGCACCAGTATAAAATTGTGGCACGTATAGTTTGAGAATGGGAATTAGGTCATTTAATGCCCTATTAACCTACACAGTCAAAAATAAAATCTCCTCCTTCTCATTGCGCATTGCTGAATGGCTGCTTCGCTGTTTCTTCATGTATCACTGTCATCAGGTGTTACCCCCTATGACTTTCACCAGAGGCTGTTATAAACCCACTTAAAACAACCGAACCATCAGTTTGAATTCATGACTGTCTAGTTGAGACACAGTTCAACTGTCTGACAGTCACAGTCTGGTTTCAACTGAAGGGCAGTACATTGCAAATGCTAGAATTTTCGTATTTTAATTGCAGGCTGCTCATGAAGTCAGTTTACTAACGTTGTGAACCTCATTCTAGGTATTTGGCTTGGGCTCTGTGGCGCAGGTAGTGACAGGACAAGGAGCGTTCGGGGAATACCTCAGTATCAACTTGGGGTTTGGCCTTGGCGTGGCTATGGGAGTACACATTGGCAGGAAAATCTCTGGTAGGAACTCCCACGTACGTCGACATGGGCCATAGTTACACAGAAACAAAGTGAAAAAATGATTTTAGCTGAAACAAGTGAAACTACCATCATTTAAATGACTGATTTGTTAACAAATGTTAGTGAGACTAAATTATACTAATTTAAGTCGTATAACTATATAATAATAATGTGATTTGAAACTAGTCATTTATTTGTGTTTCACAAGCTCTTCTGTCTCTCAGGGGCCCATATGAATGCAGCTGTGTCATTTACCATGTGTGTATTTGGTCGACTCAGTTGGAAGATGCTGCCCCTGTACATCCTCACTCAGTTAATTGGTTCATTCTTGGCAGCTGGAACTATTTATACTCTGTACTATGGTAAGAACCGCAGGAACTAATAGCTTACAATGACCCTGAATGTGAGTCGAGTGGTGGGTTTTTGCTGTCTTGCTACTAACACTTGATGCAACCCAGTTTTAATTCTTGTCTTCTCTTCAGGGGCTAAAATAACCCAAAACCATGTTTAACACAGACACACACACACCCACAATGAGATATTTAGATTGTATGTGCTTGAGTGAACTCAGACAAAACTAAATACCTTACTCAAATTTAACTAACCTGCTTTATTTCAGGGTTGAAGGTGGGCCCTTTTTGATCCTTAGGACAGGGGAAGTTGCAGAATGTGAAGATAGCACAAGGGTTAAAAACATTTCATATTCCATAATGCAACATGCTGCAATACTGTTGCTTTTTTGTGCTGATGCCATCTAATTGTTAACCTTTCCCCCAGATGCCATTTATTACTATTGTGAAGGGAATTTTACTGTCACTGGCCCCAAAGCCACAGCTGGGATCTTTTCCACCTACCCAGCACATTATCTGTCATTACACGCTGGATTCCTTGACCAAGTGAGTGAAAGGACCTTCTGCAGCTTCTTTTTAAACAAGACTCTGAACCAATGACTTTATTTCTCTGAGCAACACTAATAAGATACTAAGAATTTAAGTTCTGCAAATGAATTCCACCACACCTTTCCAGAAAATGTATAGAATTGTAACATTTTTTAAATTCCTATATTGGAAAAAGCAGGCACCTGTAAATAAACAAAAAGATCCCTACAAATATATCACTGTAAACAGCAGATAAAAGAGTACAGACCCAAGAATACTACCCTGGAGCACCTCATATTGAACTGGACAGAAGTATTTTCTTTTGGTGGATGTGTGTTTTCCAGGTGTTGGGCACTGCCATGCTGTTGCTGTGTCTGATGGCTCTATCGGACCAGAGGAACCAGCCAGCTTCTTCCGGTGGAGAACCTATAGCAGTGGGGTTACTGGTGCTCCTTGTAGGGATTTCCCTAGGCAGTAACAGTGGCTATGCCATCAACCCCACCAGGGACCTCGGGCCCAGAATCTTCACTGCGATTGCAGGGTGGGGGCCAGAAGTGTTCAGGTTTGTACCAGAGGTGGATGCAGATGTTTGGCGCATTATACAGGTGTTCTTGAGTTGAAACAATGATGGTGTTCAATACACTATAACATTTTCAGTCTCATTCCAGGAGCGTCAATATCCTTTATACATCTTTATTATTTGACTATTACTCTATGTTATGCTTCTTTGATGGCAGTAGGAAAATAAAACTCTCTTTTCCTTTCCACAGGGCAGGTAAGGGTTGGTGGTGGGTACCTGTTGTAGCCCCGCTAGTGGGTGGAGTACTAGGTGCAGCCATCTACAAAGGGTTCGTGGAACTATATCATCCTTCCAGCCATAACCAGAGAGAGCAAGTGGAACAGGAAGAGGTTTCTCATCTGAAGCAGAGGAGCATTTGCACTGAAGTGTGTGTGAGTGATTTAGTTTAGTGTCCTGATATAGAGGAAACACTCCAAAGGAAATTGAGGTACACAGACAATAGGAGAGAAGGAGATTTACTGTCATTGACATAAGTCCAGACAATTCTCCTTTCCAAGCATTTTTTTTGTCTTTGATCTAAAGTTGCAGAAAGGCTTAACAGTATGAAGTGAACCTTCGCTTCCCTTATAGCACAGAAAAGACGAATGAATAAACCAAAGAGCAGATTGTGTTGATTGGACTTGACCATTGATAATCAGATTCCCCAAGGCTACCTTAGAAATCAGTATGAACTCCTCAAGAAATGTGCCAACCCTTTGCAAAAATCGAAAGGCAAAAATCATTCTAGGACAGGACGATGTATTAGTGTCTTACTGTTTACAGTTCATTGGATTAACATTGTCATACATAGACACATTCGATATGTAAGAGTCAGAGAGGCGGTCCTTTGACCCTCTCACAAACAAAAGTAGCAGCATTACCAAAAAATGGCATGGCGACATAAACACATATTAACGCACAAACATGTACAATGGGTTAATATATGAACAATATGCAGGAAAGGAGAATGCAAGTCCATAATTTAGAGGACAACACCCACATATCTAACTGGAATCTCCTTATTTTTGTTCTTTACAGACCGGAAACAGCTATGTCTTTTTTTGTTGCAGCTTTAAAAAAAAAGAAGCCACTCAGTGGCTACTTGCAAACATAAAAAAGAGATGGTATTAGATATTTGTCTGGTCAAAGAAAGTTCTGTATTTTCATAGTTCATCGCTTAGCTCCACCGTGCCTCCCGGAACTCCCCGGCCCCTTGGTGGCAGTCCCAGTACCTCCTCCTACCCCTCCCTGGGTAGACTGCTTCTTCTTGGGCGCCGGGGGCTTGGCTTTGCCCTTGAAGGCCCTGATAGGGTCCAGCTTGTTGATGTGCAGCTCCCCGGCTGTGTCGGCTACATTGGGGTCGCAGTGGAATGTGATTGGCTGATAGAGAGCTGCCCACTGCTGTGAGTGAGACAGTGATAGCATTGAGCATTTGATTAGGATTTGGAAAGATGATAGTTTATATTAAGCCTTACAATGACATAATTTTGTTTGATGACAGGTTTTACATGTTTGTTGATTTAGGTACTTAATTTGACACAACTTTCGATGCACATAATGTCATTTTGTGTCTAGGTTTTTGCTGTTATTTGACGCATGAACCAGATTAACAACCTACAGTAAGATGATGTGTAATGTTGCTTCATAGCAGACATTTTTGGCTGCTGAAGTAAATGCAATCTTATTCTGAATTTAGATCAGTTAGGTGTTTAACAAACCTCAAAGATTCCTACACAGATGTCTCTACAAGATGTTGGCTTCAATGTATTATTTGCAATACTTATGTTTGTGTTATTAAAGGATGTGTCATGTTTTTTGCGAATTATTTTGGGGGATTGCTTTTAGAATAGAAGTGGATATGGTCAATTGTATTTGGCATTTTAATATCATTTTACATTGTCACTTAATGTGCTTTGGCAACAAGTGGGTGGCATCAAGTGGTGAGTCAAACGCGGTGAGCTTCAGGGCATTCAAGAACAATTGTGCTCCTTAGTGTGCAAGATAAGTAGGGTGCAGGTATAGAGCGATCAAGGTAAGTTTAAGGGTATCGTCACAAAACGCAGATAGAGGACTTAGGCCATTTTTAAAGAAACGATCCAGATGGCTAACGACTTCACTCTCCTACCTTGGCCTGGGGGCTGAGTCCATAGGGGGTGAATGAGTACTGCCATTCGGGCAAGCCAAGGTGGGTAATCATAAGGCGGTAGTAGGCAGTAAAGGTGGGTGTCATGTAGTGCCAATACAGAGCACGGTCCAGGAACCACACATCACATTGTTGGGCGACGACACCTGGAGTCAATTTTAGGATGGTGGGGTCAAAACACAGATATAAATTTCATTGCAGCCATCTGTTTCAAATTACCATAAAGTACTATAAAGTCAACATTCCAAAAAACTATCATTCTAAATGACAAATGGTAAAGTATACACATATTGGAAAGGCTGCATTTATATGACACTATTTGTGATTATTAATTTGAGAAGCACTGAACTGCATTGTAAAATATGTTGGGCTGTTGCATCTTTGAACATAATTTGAAGATGTACCTTTTGCGCAGTCTTTGTACACCAGACAGACTTTGCCATTTCCATTGCAGGGGTCAAGCTCAAAAATACGACTTTTTGAATCAAAGCAAGGCTTCGGCACACCACAATCTGGCTCAACAACTGAAAAATCAAGGCCAAAAAGGGAAAGAGAGGGACTGTCAATCCGAGGTGTAAGATTCATCGTGACTACAAACCCACACCTTTTCTCACCTTCAGTTTCATCCTCCCCATAGTCCAAGTCGGCCAATGTGGGGGCACTAGGGAGGGAGAACAAGGATGACGACTGAGACAGAGGTTTTAGCTTGGTTATGCTGTTGACTACCATACAGCCTACAGGCACCGGCTCATCTGAAAGAAGGACAAAAAGTCAGAAAGGAGATACTATGCAGCAGGTATATTTGTGCTGTAGTCCTTCAGAGATGTTAAAAGGCATGGCTATCATGTATTCGCTCTGAAGAATATGACAAATTCTACCAGCATGAAAAGGACGGTGCTGCCATTAATTGTATGAATAGGAGAGAGTCCCTGCAGCAGAAACCTACTGTCCAGTTTGACGCTCCATGTAAGCGTTAAGCCATCTGTTGTCAGATAAAAGTCTCTGAAGTCCTCAGGAAGAACACAACTGTTGTTCTGAAAGAAATATACGCAAGAAAAGTCCCCATCGTTAAGTAAGAACTACTGACGAATGTCAAGGAAGTTTATTACTTGCTTATGAAGCAAGAAGAAAGGTTGTCACGTTGTTACAAAGTTGTCTGAAGTCTTGTCTCCATGCATAACCATTTACACATCAGTTCTCAATGATCATTGGTGCATCCACAATCAAGATACAGACATGCAGTTGTGTTCTGTCTGTTCTTCCATTGGCTACCTCCCCCTTCACATACTCGCACTCATACATGCAAGCATGCAAGCATGTATGAGTGCGTCTTGGAGTGTAAGTTTACAAAGTCTTGACTCTGGTTAGGCTAACTAGAGATTTAACAGGTTTATGACATCTCCAGCGTGATGATAAGCTGCCTGTTTACTCAAACCTAGTGCCACCTAGAGTTCATTTGAGGGTTACTCTTTCGAATTGAGCTATAGATAGCTATAGATGTGTGAGAATCCAAAACTACACATGGTTGGCGTGAAGCCAAACTGCATGTTCATAGAACTAATGTCAACTCCAACACTTCACATATGCTGAATTAACGGGAATATTACGTGACATTGAAATATGACATGTCATTGCATTTGTGTACCTGTTCCCATGACAGCAGACTCCGTTTATCCGCAGGCTCCCTCTCCACAAAACGGATGTCCATCACGCCAGGCATACTCTCTATCACAGTAAAAAAAAATGTTAGCAGTTTAAAACAGTGATGTATGGACTATTGATGGCTGAATAGCCTGATAGGTAGCTAGCAGAACAAGCTAAATCCTCACAACAAGAATGCCTAAAGCAATACTAGACAATTAGGCTAGTCTCGTACTGTACCACTAAGATGATGCTTACCAAGCATTCGAGTAATACCCAGTGTCAGTCTTTCAGCAACAACTTTCAATGTTAATCCTTCTCTCGCTTCTTCCATTTCACTGAGGAAAAATTGGGTCAGAGATAAATACTATCGATGATATCAGTGCCCAGTGTTAACTGTCGTTAGGTTTCTGCAGATGACACTGTACAGCTAGCCCTAGCACTTCACTCACCACCAAAACATAGCTAGCATACACATACACATATCATATACACAATCAAGGGAAATGTAGTTTTTTGGTGGGACCTCGTGCTGGACATGTGATGGACACTTTATTTCGCGAATAAAACAGCGAAACATTCTAGTGACTGCCAATTGGGAAATACAATAGGGGTGGGACCATAATCCCTTTCAACGTTTGGCTCTTGGGAGTGGCGGTTGATTCAATATGGCGGCAGTGACAACGGGAAGAAACAATTCAGGCATTTTCTGGATGAACGACAGTATCCCTAATTAGCACTCTCACTCGAGATCAAATTTAGCATACGTCCAATGCGTTTTTCTGCAATTCAATGCAGTGGTTGTCAAATGATAAATGACATTCCTTCGCTGTAGGACCTGGGTTAGCAGGACTAGCCAATTCTAGCTTTGTTGTGCTTGCTTAGCTAACTACTGTACGTGGTGTGTTGCTATGTGTTGTTAGCTAGCGCTAGCTAGCAAATTGATTTGCTGGCCAGAGCCACTTTACTAAACTACGAAACAAATATAGTCAGAAGACAAAAGTGAACATAGCCTGTTAATGTGAGTAACAGCCAGTTCAGTATCTTAGTAATACGCACAGTAACTTAGCATCTATCTTAGTATATTATAACTTGCTAGCTAAACTGTGTGTACTGCAGTATACTGCCCCAGCAGTATATTTGGAGAAACAGTCTTTTAAACCGTAAATATTTCAAACAAAACACTGCTTTTCTTTAACGCTTGCTTGCACAGCATCAGATGAAGATCAGCCGGTGATATTTGTTCCTGGTGAGAACAAAAAGTGATTTACGTGTTTTAACTCTTTATATTGTAATGCTATTAGTTCTAAACTTCAGTCTCCTCCTACCCCTTTCAGGAGTGAGCAGAGAGAGAAGCCTTCGAACAGCATTCAAGTCAGGGTCTCTGTCGGGCGGCAGTAGCTCTAAAAGTACCCCAACAATGAGGGCCAAGTGTGGCATTGAAAGCAGAAACGAGTCTTCTAAGGGCAAGGCTACTAAGAAACAAGCCCAGTCGTCTAGCCTGTCCTCGGTAGAGACTACCAAAGGGAAAGTGCTCCAGTCCACCTCTTCCTCAGCCTTACGATCCCCGACCCCAGTCACCCATAACCGCCTCACTTCCCCTCAGGTGAGCAGATACTGGCCTCCAAAGGAGATCCAACTAGTTTAGCATGATCTAAACTTCCTCAAGTTCATACCACATTATTTCTAGAGCAGTATCCAGTAAAGGATAAGCTATGAGTCTGACCATACCTACATTATATTTCTGCCGAAATGCTAACTTGTAAAAAAACAAAACATAACCATTGTCATCGTTTTTTAACTGCTGCTGGGTCTCACTTGAAACGCGAGGATTAACAGCATTTTGTCTTTGCATACATTTGGACTCTGAGGTAATCCTAGCTAAGAGCAAGACCTCACTGAGGGACCTCTGTCCTGAGGATAAACAGCGCATAGCCAACCTCATTCAGGAGCTGGCCAGGTAAGAGAAAGCATTGCACTCATTAGTGAAAACGAGTCACATTACTTAATACATGCAACATGCTGTATGCAGTATAGGAAGCTGGATGCTGCTGTAATGATTGGTTTATTTCTGAGTTTGTATTTCTGAGTCAGCAACCCTTGTTGTGATGCTTTACTGTATTTTAAATAATCACACCGTGTCCCTTGATCTTGGATAACCAAACTAAACCGAGTGGATATGATTCCAAAAGACTTCCACCTATGGAGATAAGCTCCCACAGTGTGTGTCGGAGAAAAAGCCCTGAGGAATCCACTGTCGACCACTGAGACTTGTGACTTAGGTGTAAAGATGGAAAGGGTCATAAAAGAACTGGCGTTCCTAAAACCACACTGAGCTTTGTCATTGTGAACACAAAGTCCACCATGACTCTAACGCTTAATTCTCACCACTGGGTATATTACGGACTGTGTGTTCGATACAATTCCAGTATGCTATCGCATTTGACTCTGTAAATGCATGCACGGCCAATCACAGCAAAGCTATCTCATAAAGAATGTTGCTTTGGATGAAACCGTCTGCTGAATAAATACATGTGAGAGCATAAGTGGAAACCAATTCTCTGGTCTGATGAGGGGAAAATGTAACTCGTTGGTCTGCATTCCACGGTGTTGATCATCTGGCTAGTGGCGGCATTGGACAATGAATGTGAAGTTTCTCTGTCCCAGGCCTGGTAGACCAGGTCAGGATGGAGGAAAGGATGATAAGGCAAACACAGAAACTTCAGTCTTTGGCTGAAATGGAAACTTCTAGTATGACAACCCTGTTTACATAGTAGAAAAAATAATTGCTCTAGCCTCTGAAAGCAAGTTGATGAGCTCAGCCCACACTTGCAGGCAGTGAAGGTCCCCGTAGGAAATCTGTGGAGGGATGAATCATGAGAAAATCTGAATTTGACAAACTGTGAAAGAGATGTCAAACTCATTTGCTGTGTTACTGAGTCCACACAGCTATCTAAATTAGATCCATGCATTTTCATATTAATGAACAGCTATGTTATACAAAAAAGGTTTTCAATTCATCTTCATTGGTAGTTTAGGGAGAAAATAATGCATCAACTATTAACTCAAGAACACAACAAACTGGGGGAAAGGGAGGTGGAAAACAACAGGTCAACAAAAAGTCAACAAAAGTTCCACCAAGTTTTCTTAAAGAACAAATTGCAGCATGCCGTTTGGTGGCTACTTTGGACCAAAAGTAATGGGACAGATTAAAAATCATAAATCAAACTTTTTCTTTTGAATACTTGGTTGCAAATCCTTTGAAGTCAATTACAGCCTGAAGTCTGGAACACATAGACATCACCAGACGCTGGGTTTCATCCCTGGTGATGCTCTGCCAGGCCTCTACTGCAACTGTCTTTAGTTCCTGCTTGTTCTTGGGGCATTTTCCCTTTAGTTTTGTCTTCAGCTAGTGAAATGCATGCTCAATCGAATTCAGGTCAGGTGATTGACTTGGCCATTGTATAACATTACACTTCTTTCCCTTAAAAAAAAAACTCTTCGGTTGCTTTCGCAGTATGCTTTGGGTCATTTTCCATCTGCACTGTGAAGCGCTGTCCAATGAGCTCTGAAGCATTTGGCTGAATATGAGCAGACACTATTGCCCAAAACACTTCAAAATTCATCCTGCTGCTTTTGTCAGCAGTCACATCATCAATAAATACGAGAACCAGTTCCATTGGCAGCCATACATGCCCTCGCCATGTCACTACCACCACCATGCTTCACTGATGAGGTGGTATGCTTTGGATCATGAGCAGTTCCTTTCTGTCTCCATCCTCTTCTCTTCCCATCACTCTGGTACATGCTAATCTTGGTCTCATCTGTCCATAGGATGTTGTTCCAGAACTGTGAAGGCTTTTTTAGATGTTGTTTGGCAAACTCTAATCTGGCCTTCCTATTTTCTGGCCAACTGTTGTGAAGGGTGTTTCCTTCACCAGGGAAAGACTTCTTCAGTCATCCATCACAGTTGTTTCCTGTGGTCTTCCGGGTCTTTTGGTGTTGCTGAGCTCACTGGGGTGTTCTTTCTTTTTAATAATGTTCCAAACAGATGATTTTGCCACACCCAAAGTTTTTGCTATCTCTCTGATGGGTCTGTTTAGTTTTTTCTGCCTAATGATGGCTTCCTTCACTGATAGACAGCTCTGTGGATCTCATATTGAGAGTTGACAGCAACAGTTTCCAAATGCAAATAGCCCACATGAAATGAACTCTGAACCTTTTATCTGCTCCTTTTATATGGGATAATGAGGGAATAACACACCTGGCCATGGAACAGCAGCCAATTGTCCCATTATTTTTGGTCCCTTAAAAAGTAGCAGGCACATATACAAACGATTGCAATTCCAACACCGTTCACGCGATTTCTATGTAAATACTCTCAAATTGAAGCTGAGACTCTGCAGTTAAAGCACATCTTGTTTGTTTCATTTCAAATCCACTGTGGTGGTGTACAGAGCCAAAAGGATTTGAATTGTGTCGATGCTTCAATATTTATGGACCTGACTGTATTTCGAACCCACAGCAGTAAACCCTGTTGTTCACGCTTTGCTTCCCCAGAGTGAGCGAAGAGAAAGAAGAGTCTGTCCAGAAGCTGAGAGACGAACAGGGCTTGTTCGAACGCAAGATTCAGCACCTGGAGCAGCAGAACACACTAATCATTCAAGAGAGAGAAAGTATCCTTCACTTTTGTCTTTAACCAAGGTTTCTCTATATTTGCCTTTGCCAATAGTTTCCCCATACAGTATGCAGCTGTGGAAAGAAATTGAGACCACTGCACCTCTTTCTTTCCTTTAAAAAAAAATAGAGAAGGCCAATTTTGAGAGAGGAACAGAAGGGGGAAATTAGCAATTTGCATTTGACCCCTCTTCCTGGCTCAGTTGTCCTTCTGATTGAAAAAAGAGGAGAAAAGAGGCTCAAAGAATTTTCAGTGGTCTTAATTATTTCCAGAGATGTTTATTTTGAGTTGAGTGCCTGATGTCGAAGTGGTTCTGCAATTCCTCTGTCTAATCTGCAAGGGGCAGCATTGCCCAATTTATAGCAGCTGGTTGCTCTTGTCTGAGAAAGAGGGACCAGCATAGCTGAATCTCTGTTTAGGTCCCATCTTAACATTGATTCTTTTTGGGGTGTATTACAGATTCATACTTCAAATGAAACATCCTGACGTGCGCAGAATGTTAGGTGGCTAAACGTTAAGTTAAAATGATTTGGGTATTCATCTTTCCATCTAAATCTGAAGTGCTAGTCACGCATTCGCACTATAATCTGTCTTAATGTCTGTTCTGCGTATGCTACCTGGTAAAGTTCCTCTCACAGGTGCATGGCCAGTTGATTAGAAGAGAGCTGGTTCTTATCTGATTTATTTTCCAAACTGATGTGGCTCCTTCTGCTCAAGTCCAGCTACAACAGCGAATCACCCCTGCTCACACCCTCCATATCTGTTCCATTAAGGTCAAATCAAAACATGGTCAGCCACCGACTGAGGGCAAAGGAAAAAAAAAAAGAAAAAAAAAGGAAGTGAAATATGAAGCGTAAATGCCGGCTGGTAAATTGCACTTTTGGCACCGGCAAAGAGAGAAAAGGAGGAAAGCACAACTCAATTAAAGGAGCTTTGGCTTGGAGACCTGGCATTTACACAAAACTTCTAAACTCTATTAAAAAGACATTTGAGAGGACAACACCCCCTATCCCATCGTTCAATTAAAACACCCCAAAGGGGGATAACGTAGTCGTAATGCACGCCCACGCAGTTATAAAGACTCTTTGGGGGCACGGAAAGTTCTGGATGGCTCTTGTAAAGGTTAAGGAGAGTCCAAAGGCAAATGTATCAGAGGAGACATGTCGTGTAATTCCATTGCAGCCCAGCTTATCTTATCCATCTTCAGATTAGGCACTATCTTAAGTTGGACGGGGGTGTCGAGCATGATCTCAGGGCACGGCTATCAAAACGGAGGCTCATTTTAGATTTTTTGGAGATCAGGAAGGGTTTTTTGTGGGACCCAGTTGCTGTCAGAAGTAGCAAAGCTTCCGTGGCTAACACACTGCTTCACACCACATTTCTATATCGAGCCCTTCACAAGTCACAGCAGGTGCCGGAAGGAATGCCAATGCTCGGGTAGAAATGCAGTTTTGATGATCCCCGGTCTATTGATGGGAAGACACTGTCTGTTTTGACTTTCAGAATTCAGCTGTCGAAGCTGTTATCTACAGGCTATGGTCTAAATCCAGTGGCCTCTGTGCTCGTGCAAATTGTGCAGTAAAAAATAAAAATACAGTTTTTTTCCACAATAGTTACCAATGCTTGTACCCCTTAAAGTATATACACACCCATGTCAGGAAACATTAGCTTTGTTCTGTTGTACAGCCACACAAAAAAAACAAAGTTAACCTTTTCCAATAGTGTTCAATTCTATGCTTGGCTGCACACATTTATTCTTCTCCAAAAACAGAAGATGGTTAAGGCAGTAATGCAAAACGTCCTCTTCCATCACATCTGAATCCTCACCCTTTCCTACATGTACAAACAGACACACATACACTAACCATGCTCTTTACACACTTGCACGCATCCACTCAGTGCAAACATTTCTCCAGCACACCCACACATGCCCCAGTCTATTTGGCATAGCAATGCAAAGGCTGGGCTCTAAAATATTCCCCATGAAAATTAGTTCCACCTTGCGGTGGATTTCATTATTTCATTGGAGCGCGGTTGTGGCGAGAGTGAATCTGCTTGAAAGTGCTCCAATGCTAAACCCACCTTCATTTGGTGTGTTTGTAAAGCTGAAGGGTGGTAGGGGGGCTAAGCTTTCGTAGGCAAGGCCTGCGCTTTCAGAATTAGCCAGGGAAATGTATTTGAATGAAATAATTGGGGGGAGGGGGGGGGTTTGGGAGACACATGCCTCCCCCTGTCGCTAGTGCAGCGAATCTTATCCGTTGCGCTCCATCCAGCCCAGATAACCTCGCAATCAACAGGAAGGGCTGCGTCAGCCGCTTATCAGACCAACAGAAACACAAACATGCATGTTCATGCCATCTCTGGGGCAGGCCAATGTTTGCTCAAAGTACTTAAAGAACTACATATATAAATGATGTTGCTGTGCGAAATAGTGACTTCTGTGTTATACGTTGTGCCTCGCCGTAAGATTAGGCCCTTCTCTGTTATCTCTTTGAATTTTATCAGTAAAATACTCTAAAATCAGGAATAAGGTAATTGCTAGTGTTCCCCAAGTGTCTATACACCTACATTTATACACCTTATCTCCTGTGTACACTCATTTAATCTGTAGTCGGTATTCGTTTACCTTGGTGCTCCCAACACCTACAGCAGAAAGTATCCCCAGTGCCTCCCTAAGCAAACTCACTTCGTGGTGTCCTTGTGATAACCTTGGATTCCCATATAACAGCCACAGTCGCCACATAATAAACACAACTTCCCCAAGTCTATTCAGATGGAGAGTTCAGTAAATGTGTTTTCCCACTCTGTACTACTGTTTATGAAATGGTCAGCTGCGCATTCGCCTTCTGCTCCACTGCAATTCAAAGTGCCCCCCGCGCACACACAAACGCGCACGCACTCCCCCCTCCCTCCCTCCCCTCAGTTTTCATTTCCGTGGCTTGATTGAACCAAGCTGACGCCAAAATGTTTTCTTGTGTGGCGTTGCCCGGCGACAGTAGCTTCCAAGATGAGCTCCACTTTGGGCGTTCATTTGCCGAAACCTTTTTTTTTTCCTCCTTTTTTTTTTTAAGGTGGCGTCTCGAGAAACTCATCAGCCTGTGGTACCGCCGACTCGTAAAATAACACGGCGCTTAAGCGCAGCTTTACGGCGCTCTGTAAAGGTTTGAGAGAGAGAGTGTGTGCGTACCCAACGTGAAATGTTATTCTGCGGGTAAAACTTAGTTCCTCAGTTTGTGTGGAACTCAGTGCTCGATGTTTGTTCGTTGGGACAGAATGAGAATTTGAGTAGTTGGACGTTGATGTGCACAATGTGCACTATATGTACGTTACAGAATGGAACTGGAGTTTTTGTGGGTCGATAGATGTTGATGTTCATACTCTATGTACATTTCCAATTGTGTGTGTGTGTGTAGGGGGGTGGCTTTCACATTTCCAGTCCGCGAGAGTGTGTTTTCCCTGCCGCCGCCATCATTAGTGGGCTCCTGAGGTGTAGCTGAGGTTCTGCTCCAGATGAATTCTGTTCTGGCCGTTGTGGCGTGCCTGCCAGTGCTGTCTGCCGCTCAGCCTGGCATCACGCCTGGCGTGGCAGTGCCCAGCTCAGCTCAGCCCAACCCAGATGGAGAAGTCTTGAGAGCCCCCCCAACCTCCACCCACACACACACACACGTTTTATCTTGTTGGCCTCTCTCCACGCTCACTGTTTTTCCAACTTTTCATGATTCCTGTCCTCGCGCAACTTAGATTTCGGGGAGGGGTGCCCAGGGGAGTGAAGAAAGTATTCGGCGCTATATCCGAATCGCCTTCGTAGATCATTAAAGGGCTAGACTCTTTAAATCGCCTGCTCGTCCTTTCAAATAACGAAGGCCCTCGGTCCACAAGACAAGACGTTCGCCCCAAAAAAACCTTCCCTTTGCTGCACTTAAGCAGGGGAAGCACAGCCTTGAGTGGCACTCCAAAGAGAAACTGAGGCCATCTGGGATATTCTGAAGGGCTCCGCCCAGTTTGACAACCACTTAAAGATGGTACCAGACGCTAACGACCATCCTGCCTCAGCCAATCTGTGACAAGGGTTTGATATACAGAGGCCTGATAGATACCCGCCTCTACATTTGTTTTCACCTGGTCTTTATCATTGCTTTCTGTCACGAATGTTTGAAACAGGATGTTTTGCCTCCTATTGATGAGCGTAACAGATGACCGAGAGGGAACTGTGCCAGTGAGATGCAATTCACGTCACGCGACAACCGACACTTTATACTTTCTGTTGCTTCGCGTCAGGAAGGTACCAAACTTGAGTATCAGGAAAAAAATGCAGCGCGGGGAAGAGTAGTGAGCTGTAGTCATGGAAACTGCGTGCATGCGTTGTCCTATCCTCTTGGATCAGCCTTTCTGGTGTCCTTTGACCCTTGACCCCTGTTGTCAGGTCTGCAGCAGCAGTACAAAGAGTGCCAGGAACTCCTGGGCCTGTACCAGCAGTACCTCTCCCAGCAGCAAGAGAAGCTCAACCAGTCCATCGCTCAGCTCAGCCACTCTCGCTCTCATAGCAAGGTGAGGTGTGTGTGTGTGTGTGTGCTTTGTATATTTTTCTGCTTGTTGGGTAAAGAGTTGGAAGAGAGAGAGCAAAATACTGTTTAAGTGAGAGAGGGGGAAAGGCAAGAATAAAATATTTATTTTTAAGACTGAGAAGCAAGGCCGAACACGACACGTGTCGGTTGTGTGTGTTAGAGTCGTCGGGAGATGGAGATGTGTTTGTGTGTGTATTCTAGAGACGGAAAAGCGTATCACAGAGCGAGTGAGCATGTGTGTCATCCTCCCCAGTGAGCCATCTCCAAACAGCAGTTCTGTTCACCATCAATCACAATACACTCCTGCTGAGAGAAGCGCGCGCACACGTCCCCATGCCTGTAATGTGTCGCAGTCACATTTTACCACAAAGGCCTTTCCAGAAAGACTGACAAAGTGAAACAGATTTCACAGCCTCAAACCGGTTGCATTTCTTCAAGGCGAAGTATTTCCCAACGCAAGGAGGACCGTCTTCGGTCGCCTCCCACGCACGCACACACACACCCAGGTCGGAAGGATAGATCACTTCGTCATCCTCAGTGTCCTACAGTGGCTCTGAGTAATGAGTGTTTGCGTGCTCTGTGACCTCCCATGAATTAGTTAGTCTCCCTCCTCTTTGTCTCGTCTGAGGTGGGCCCTTCCCTTCACCGCTACCTTAAATGTTTATCTCCCTCTTCACTGACCTTGGACCCACCCACTCAACCACCCTCCATCCCCTCCCTTCCTTGTTCCCTGCACTATTTTGAGAAGCTCTCGATCTTACAGTCTGGGTGTCCCTATCTGTTCTCATTTGCGAGAGTGAGACGAATAGTCCCCCTGACACTTGCCCTGGCGTTTTCCTTTTTCTCCTTGGATGTTTGCTAATGTCCCCCCCCCCGGCTGGGATATGTTCCCCTGGCATAGAGACTATAAGGCCTGTTCAAGTGGCTCACTGCTCCCTGCCAGTTGTTTCCAAGTGTTTCCACCCCTCCTCAAAGGGTTGACTTGGTGGATCAGGCCAGACGAGTTCTGAGTGCCTCTGCGTTCCCGTGCGTGTCTGCCCAGGTTCCGGCCGGCGACGGGAGCTGCGGCGGACCCACTGCTAAGAGCGCCAACTGCTCCATCATAGATGGCTCTTTGCTCGCCATGCCCGGCTACGGAGGCGGACATCCAAGCCGAACAGGAAGTGGTCCAGGAAGAGGAGAAGCCGGTTCTTACCGTGCCTTGGCCCCGCTGTCCATCCTCAGCCCCTCTGCGACGTCTTCAGACTCCTCCTCTGGTGAGCGCACCCCCTCCGAACGGCCAATCAAGCGACGAGGAAGAGGCGGCAGCAGCATGGGGCCGGAACCCAGTCCTGCTTCCCCCTGCCGACACGCCACCATCGGCTGCAACACGGATCCCACTCCGGCCCACGTCTCCACCCGGGAACACCTTTTTTCCAGCCACGATCCCCCGATGGACGGAGATGTGGAGGGAATGCTCACGGTGCCGCAGCTGGGCCGGGAAGACTGGGAGGAGAAGCGGCACCTGCTCTTACTGCAGAAGATGCAGCTGGAGGTGGAGAGAGAGAAGCTGCAGGCCCGGTTGGCGCAGCAGGAGGAGCGGCTGCTCCGGCAGAATCAGCAGCTGCGGCAGTCGCGTCTGGATTACAGCAGGTAACATAGAACTGGCACAGGCCAGCAGTAAACATTGCATGTTGAAAATCCTTTTCTGCGTGCATTTCAAGTCTGATATTTGTGTTTTGGATTGTCGATTCTACTGACTCCCAAAATCCCAATGTGGCATTAATGGCGGACCATTTTCAATGTGTGATTTGGTGTAGCCTTTCATTTGAAACTCGTGTTCTCTGGGGGCTTATGTGTGGATGTAGGAATTCCAACTCTGTTTCTATGACTAGGCGTTTTTGCCCTCTGTCCGAACGTAAAGGTTTCAGCAAGCAACTGCGACTGAGTTTGGCCATGCCATCTCCAGAAATGCTCTCCTGGAACACGACCTCCCACAAAACGGCCATGTAGCTGCAAGGTAATGGAAATAGTCACACACACACAATCGTAGCCTTTCCCTCGCACACGGACACACACACACACACACAGCCAAGCATACTCAGAATAACTTACAACTAATACTCTGTCCTCAGCTAACTCATCATCAATCTACCCATCCATCCGTCTGTGTGTGTTCTCAGTGAGCATAGAGCCCCAGGTGATGCTGAGGACATGGTTGAAGGAGAGCATCTTGCGTGTGAGGTGAGGTCCCTCCAGAGCAGCCTTAAAGCCCCCGCGGGGCACACATCACCCCCCATGGGGCACCCCAAGACCCCCCATGCACGGTAAGCCCTTACGCACTGCACAACAAGGAATTGCCTCTGTCCTGTTTATTTTTATAAATCAATGCAACTCACAAAACTCTTTGTAACTTACATTTGTTATTGAGTCCAACCTAAAAAAAGATGTTATCAGCACAGTGTGCTGCATACACAGAAATTTGATAATTATTCCAATCTTTTTTTGGATATTGAATAAAAACCTTTCTAATCGAGCACGCAGTGATGAAAGGACCACCAAGGCCACTTTATCGCGAACTACCTCATTACCTACCTCCAAATTCCGATTCAAAATCTTCAAATGCACAAATAATAATATTTTCATCAACAGACCACTGGGATGAACCTAACTTTATCAAAAGATGATCAACAGTATGTCATCCGTTGTGGGGAGACAGAGGACATTATAAAGCAAGAGGAGGGGGGGGGCAGATGAGGGAGTAATGCGGGGAGAAAAGAGTAAGCATGATGGTGCTCGGCTGTGCTGTCCGATAGGCTAAATGAAGCTCTCTTCTCTGGCCAGGCTGGCTAGCTAGCGCAGTGGCGGTGGGGGCCTGTCAGGAGCCAAGCTGCGTTCTATTAGTCTGCCTAGCAGGGACCCGCCAGCAGGTGTAATTGAACAGACTTCTGTTCAGGGGCCGGGGCTACAGAGGAGGAGGACTCATGCAGGGAGTCTCTCTCTCTCTTTCCCTCTCTCTTTCTTCCCATTTCTCTTTCCCATCATTCTTTTTTTTTTCTCTCACTCTCTTACTACCTCAGTAATGAGAGAGCGAAATGGAGAGAGAAAGGGAGTCGGAGAAAGATGGGGAAAGGAAGCTAGAGAGGGAGGATGAGCAGGAGGGGGGTGGAGGGAAGAGCAGGGCGGGGAGAGGAAATGAATCACGACCGCTAGTGTGAGACACTCACCAAGAAAAGGGGAAGGAAATTCATTCGGGGGGGGGTTTCTCTTTGCCTTTTATGTGGAAAGGTAATTAATGTGACAGCGTGTTGCCTTCCCTCATTTGTACGTGCGTGTGTCTTGCTTATTAGTATTAAACATACTACACTGTAAGTCATTTGTTAAAAGAACTCTGACCTACAAATGAAAACTTCACTACTTAACGTTTAAATAGATACGAAAATCAGTCTGTTTATTATTGTTTAATCGGATCATTTAAGTTAGGAGGTCAAATCTTGGTTGCCTTCTGTGTTTTAAAATGAGTTTTCCCCCACAAAAGTCTCACAAATCTGTTCCCATTTTGTTAAACTGTTCAGCACTTTCACTTCTCCACTTCTTGTAATCCTTAAACAGTGCAGAGCATGGTCCAGTATTCACCGCCAAAAGTTAGTTCTGTAAGCCCAAACAGATGGCTATTAAAACCACGAGGGGACTGGAGTTTACACACCGTTAGAGCAATTCATTTTGTACCTCCAATGCACATTTGTGGTCTGGCTTCACAAAGCGGTTTACTACCAACAGTGTACAAGGGTGGTGCCCAAGTGGTGTTTCAGAAGGCTTTGCATATTTTGGGGATTTAATAGGAGATTGAAGTCGGTGTCTCGTCAGGTTGATGTTGATACGAAGCTAATCCATCAATTATGGATTTAAAAATCAATTCCCCTCTTGTATATTTTTGAACAAAGACAAAACTGACCTTGGTTAATTACAACCCCCCACCACCAATCAAAATAAATCCTTAAGGAAAGTTAAAAAAAAGAAGTAAACCAAACCAATCTTTATTCTAATTGGGTAGAGTATGAAGTGCTATACACACACCTTGCCACAGCAGACTGTCAGCATACAGACAGACTCAGCCTCCTATACCACTCTCACTGGTGCCCTCATCCCTGCCAGGCCAAACCCCCAGAGATGCTGTGCTACTTATGGTAACGAGGAAAACAAGGCAGCAAAAGCTAGCATATACAGATTTCATTG
This sequence comes from Plecoglossus altivelis, assembly GCA_036571765.1. Taxonomy (NCBI): domain Eukaryota; kingdom Metazoa; phylum Chordata; class Actinopteri; order Osmeriformes; family Plecoglossidae; genus Plecoglossus; species Plecoglossus altivelis. The sequence goes on from BROE01000020.1 coordinate 3,698,309, forward strand.
CTGTACACCATGTTGCAATCGCCTGCATAATTCTGACACAGATTTCCAATTTTTTGGCAGTGATGGGGGAATCAATGAAGCGTGTTGTTTTGATGGTTTTTAGTTTTCGGGAGATCTGATTGAAGCAGCCTGGAAAAGCATCCATAAATCTCAACTTGTGTGGACGTAGTTTGATCGGTGGGTGATGTTGGTGTCCTGTGAACTAATTAAAAGACAAACATTTCTCATGTGAGAGCAGACATGGGGAAAGCATCTTGAAATGTTGAGGTTTTCGAAATGTTATGGTCATACCTTGTCATCTCCCAAGATTTTGTTTACACTGATGGACCAGATTAAATGTGATGGGGGGAGAAATGTTGAACAAATCATATATAAACATGAAATTGTGCACCTTCAAGTCATTGTATTAATAGTTGTCTGTCTTGGGCCTACTTTGTGGTTTTAACAAAGATTGCCTGGCAACAAAACTTGTTGTTACCTCCCTCAAATCTTTACTTTTTAGTCATCGACCCCCTGCTCTCACCTGAATAAGTCTTTGAGTGCTAATTGCTAAATAGCCAGTAGGGTTAAACAAAATGAAATCCACGAATCCCCTGTATGATCCTAGGTTAGTTAGTAATGAGGGAGTCCCCCTCCCATCATTCTCACACACACACACACACACACACACACACTAACAAATCCTCTCCCCCACCGCCCTGCCTTGCCTCGCTTGCCTGCTATTGATTGGGCGGGAAATTGACATGCGGGATGTACGCATCTGCTATTATAGGATTTTTATATTACTGTTTGGACTGCAAATGAAAGGGAGCGACGGGGCGAGACGGCCATCTTTAATGAAAGAATAGGGAGTGAAATAACCAGGGAAAGTTACGAGGGCCTCCTAAGAAGTGCGCGGGGGGGAGGGGGGGCGGGCGGTTTCTAGCTGTTTTTAGGCTAAATTACTTTTTACCTACTTCCCTGTCTCACATCAGGGAGAGTTGTTTATGATTGGACCCAAGTGGAACGCAATTCTAATGAATGCAGAAAATCTATACTCTTGACTGGTGATTCTTATGGTTTTCTTTCTCACGGTTTATTTTCAAACTTATTCCAATGACACTCGCAGAATGAATACATTCACTTGCTTCAACATTGTTCGTACTCGCACCTTTGTATTTAGAATGGATAAGGAGCTTTCGCTGACTCTGGGAAGACATTGAGAGACTGGGGAAAAAAAAGAGACAGGATATTGATTTTGATTTCAACTAAGGACCTAACGGTCAAAGAAGCTTCTCAATTTCCCTCGGGAAATGGCCCTGCTTTTGTCTTGTGATGTATTTGAACAGGGAAGGTCATTGACCTCAGGCGTTGTTATATTATTATCAGAAAGAACTGGGTTAAGCATAAGGAGCGCATGGTAACATGCACTATTACCATTCTGAAAATTGATAAAGCTTCATTTTTCCAGAGATGATTCAGTCTATATTAGAACAGTTCTTACAGAACGTTAAGTTGGTCTTTGTTGTCTGCTGAGATGCTTTCTCACAATTTAGCTGGTGGACTTAACCCCTTTTATGAAGGGCTGAGTCTTTCCATTGGGTTCGCATTAGGTTTTCCATATATAAGTTCAGTTACACAGACAATCATGTGATAAAAATGCCTAATGTATGGATGGTGGGCATCATTTTGTTAGAAACGTACCTTCGCTACCAACATCATGTTGTTCAGGTATAATGGCTCCTTGGACCCTACCATTCAGTGCACACTGGGTGAGAAGTACTTGTGAATGGGGGGAATAAAAACCTGAATGGTTTGCGAAAAAAACTTTTAGTCTGCAGTATTGGTTGTGTGGAATGCAGCCTGTAGCTCTAGGTGCCCTGTCAACTTTTCAAGCTGCCATTCCCCATCTTGACATTTTCGTAGAGCATTCCAAGGGTTCTTTGCTAACATACTTTTTCTTGCCGGGAAAGATTATAATCTTCCTACTTATCCACAGAAGCAGGTTATTCTTAGAATTTATATTGAGCATAATGCGAGTTAATGAAAATGTGTCATACACAGAAATTACCCTAGTATCAACATTATGAATTTATCTTTGACTCTAATGAGTAAGAAAGAGGACTTAATGGTTGAATTTACACGCTGCACACACCAATGCGTCAGTCTTGCGTGCATGTGAATCCTTCTAGCTACTTTGCACTCTAGAATCTACATGAAGCAGGTAGGTTGTTTGTGTGCCCCGATAACGTAATATTGCGGAGAGATGTATTTGAGACTTAACTTTGCGAGAGTCAGAGTAAAGCAGTGTAGTTCTATGCTGTACCATATAACCCTGCTGAAATCCATTAGCATTCTCAAGCTCTTTCTCTCCCTCTTCCTAACCCCCCACCCTCTCCCTCATCCCCCTTCTGCTCAAACTGTACCCCCTCCCCGCCCCCGGTCTTATTATAGATTGTGACCGCCGGTAAGTGATGCATTATTCATTACCACAATGTCATCCGTTGATGGATGGCTGTTTGAGAGGCCTGTCCGTTAAATAAATCAACAAATAAAAATGCAAATCCTCACATTTTGCGAGAGGGAGCCCAGCCAGAGTCCCTCCCATGCCCCTCCCTCCCACCCTCCCTCCCTCCCTCCCTCTCACACACATGCATGCACTCTCGCTCTCCTCTCCTCTAACTGCTATTGACAGGCAGAAGGAGACCAAATGAAGAAGACGGATATACTTGCCTTGCCTTCAATCTTTCTTTCCAGCGGGTATTATCCCCTGTTTTCTCTGTCACACTATCTTCCCCCTCCACTCAAACACATGTGCCCACGTTGATTTATTTAGGTAATGCAAAAGTAATACGGTGACCATGAAAATGCTCTGGATAGGCTTAAATAGATTTTGTTTGGCGTGTTCCTTATGTTGATGACATGCCATTGGTTTGTATTTATATATCAGGGTTTTTTCCCCCCCTATTTAAATTTTTGAATATAAATGACTTCATTTGGTTATTTTGTTTTAGAGAAACTTGCCATGACAGTAGCAGCCTTTACACCTAGGAAATAGAAAAATGTTACATGAAAAATGTTCTTGCCAACATGTACTTTTACAGTTTGGGGATCGTGAAAAGAACTAACCACCCAAAGGCCATGTTGCGGATGGATACGTATTATACAAAGCTACAATGGTGGTGAGGTTTGACCATAGGTAAAATACTGTAGAGGTATCACATCATTGGACTAACTAAGTCTTCTGGCCATTTACTAGGTTTGTGTAAATACATGTTAAACTACAAAGTCATTAAGAATACCCTTTGAGATGACAAAACCTTCTATGTGTTTATATATGACATATGTATGTAGTATGTACATACAAAGTTCAAAACTATACATTATATAGTCTTTTATTTGCCACCCTGATGTTTTCACTGGGAATAATTAAGAAGCCATCATTTGTATTCCTCGTAGTTGATAAACATGGACATGTCCGCGCCACCCACATACATGTTAACTATCACATGCCAACGTTTGGCCCTTACCCTCGATGGAATCCACACCCGGGCGATGCAAATTGACGGCACTCAAAACGAGTGGAGAATTACGTTAGGAACATCAGAGGGAGCGTGCGTTAAAGAATTCATGTTTTGTATCTGGAATGCTCCTCGTCCAACTGTGTACACACTGAATAATTTATCAAGCTAGCCAGACTGAAGGATTGAATCTCTATTAGCTTAATCTCCCCCGCTTTGGTTTATTTATTTCACAGCACACTCCTCTTTCCTCATTTCTATTCTGAGGGAGAAGACACGCAGCGCTTTTCTTTCTTTCCTGTTGCACCTGTAACAAGCCACGTTCCCCCCCCCCTCTACCAGGCCCGCCCCAGTGGTTCTGGCTTGTTTAAAACTCCTGTAGTGTTAATTCAACCATAACAAGCAGAGAGTGTTTTTGTTAGGTGTGCTCGCTCGAGGATGTGTCTGTGTGAACATGTAGTGTTAAAGCTGGACTTTAACTGGACTCCAGACGTTACAACATGGCTGCTCTTGTGTACTTTGGCCTTGAATACTCTGTGGAACTACATTTCCACCAAAAAAGCCTTTTAATATAGGTTTCTTGTGCTGTAAGACTTTAAAAAAGATTTTGCTAATTGAATGACACACTTACATTTAAGTAAAATGGCCCCTCAAATGAGCATAGCTATGGAACCGTCCAAAGATTGAAGAAGATCTAAGAGCAGTCAAACGGTTGCACTTAAACAGTGGTAGGAGTTATATCATGTTGACCAATAATGAGATACTTTGGCTCTGCTCATTAATTCTCTTCCCCATGTCCGTGCCCTCAGGTTGGACTCGTCCCTGATGGAGGTCCTGGAGGTTTTCAGTCCCATCTCGGTGCCTGAGCTGGGCAGGCCCCCAGTCCAGCGGAGCACGTCCCTACTTCACCAGCCCCCTCCAAGTGCCCCCAGGCATGCCCGTCGAGCCCTGCTCTCCCCATCCCAGGGGTGCTACCCCCGGACACCCCAGCACGACTTGGAGGAGAGCCAGATTCTAGAGGAGATCTTCTTCATTTGCTAACAACGGAAGTGGAGGAGTAAAAGCAGTAGGTAGAGGATTCTGGGACAGTCTGAAGAAGGCATTAACTCCTGGCCCCAAAACTAAAATCCTTTCATGAATATTTGATTGGTAATCATATACTTGGTATTCACCTTCTGCCCTTAAATTGATGTATTTTATTTCTAAAACCCAAACTCCCAAATCATGATATTGATTGTAGCTTTTGTAACGCTATTTGTTATATTACATGTTAATAAAACGGTTATTTATTTAAGATACTTGGCATGATTTGTAATCTTCTGGATTATTCATGAGTGGTTCCAATTTAGTGACGCCTCATGAACTGCATGCTGAAGGTCAATCTGAGCGCCTTACCACTCACATTATTCATACATTACTAAACTGACATAACCATTAACAGCAAATACAATATCAACAACGGGAAAGGTCTCAGATGTAGACTGTTTTTTAACCATTAAGTGTGAGATATGACACAGGTTTATTCTAGACTGTGCTTTATTATTGGGCTAAGCTGAAACGCATCATTCATTAAAATTACAAAAAGAGTCCAGGGGACCAGAGAATGGTGCAGTCTGGGAGATCAGGGTGGGGGCCTAAAGCGCACTAACCAATGAGAAGCCTACCTCATCAGAAACATGGCAAAGCTCTATAATGCAACATTCAATTCCCCACCCTACCCACTCATGTGCTGAAATCTTTAACATTTTCCAGAATACTTTTGAAACAAAATGCAATTCTCTTAAGACTATCAGCAGGTAGGCGTAAACCCTTGATAACAGCATTGAAGAAATGGATGAACAAATGAAGTATTTGATGACTTAGTGCAGCTTTTCATGGTAGTTAGGCTTTTGATTGAACAGAACAGTCTAACAATATCAGAGCCTTAATGGACATGAAACAAAAAAAGATAAAAGCATTTCCCAGAATAACAGAACTCTGAAAACATCAGAATACGGATTTTGTCATTTGTTTTATACACTTCCAATCAGCTATCTAGCCATTATCACATAAACTCAAGTGCTAACATTAGTTACATTGACCATAAAGGAGACTTCCTCCTCGGTGGAGAGCCAAGTTAGATATTTTTTTCTCAATTAAGAATGGCTCTAGTTTAATCCCATATTGTGAAGTGTTTTCAGGGCTCTGACACTCATTAACAGCACAGTGTGCAGTATTATGAGCAGTAATAGAATTGCAAAAGTCCAAATTGTTGACTCAAATCATTCAAAGATGTTATAAAAAAAAGTTGCAAAAGCTGTTAGTCATTTTCCAATAGACGATCCCAATCATGACATTGTGTGAATTGTCATTATAATCATAACCTTTAGGCACCAGTCATTCGTGGCAAACAACAAACTTGGGAATTTCCTTAAACATAATATTTTCAATGTAGAATCTAACAGATTTTATCAAGAACAAGCGTAACCGTAGGTTTTGAGAAAAACAAACAGGTGCGTAGATGGGGATATTTATAAAAGGTTCAGCAAATAGCAGCATAATGCTTAAATGAAACAGTAACATTAAAGATCTGATTTGGATCATCTCGCTGATGATGACTGACAGAGATGCCTAACATTGTTTAACTGAACAACCTCGTTAATGAGCATATATTTCAATTATTTGTAAAGTAAGTGGCAGAGTATAGTCCTGTAGACATTTGCACTGATAAACGATCGTGTACCACAATGTTGGTGTACAGATGTATATAAAAACTATTTGGTCACATACCAACTCATAGAAAAATAATGCCATGAAAGCATGCATATAATCAACAGAAGTAATAAATAAATAAATAAATTCATAAAACCCCGAAAAATATTTGTATAAAAAAGTTAAATGCATGTCTAAGCTCTAGGTAAATGAGTTCAAAGCTCTCCCTGACTGTATTCTGGTCAAATGCCTTTGTCAGGTCCTACAGTTGTACCGTATCCCTATGGACTCCATTTTTACCTGGTTTCAATGATTATTATATGTTTTCATTCATCTTTTCTGAAGTATTTAAAGTATCATTTTTATCCAGTCGTTGTAGATAGAAGTAAAAGTCCTATAAAATATGCAAACCTATGTACAGAGGAAAACGGAGCAACAAAAAACATTTACAGTATATTCATCGGTTTATGTATATATTTATATATATTTATATTCAAACTTTGATTCTTGTTTTTGAACCACTACGGTTTGTTTCGTTTTTTTCCCCACCCATTTTTTTTCTCATTTGTTATGTACTGTAAACAGTTGCCGCTGAAAGTTGGAGCATATGAAAGAAAAGTGCTTGGCCGTCCAATTCCATCTTCTAACATTCTCCTTCCAATATGGTCTCATTTTTTATATTGAATAGTAAAGCAAGAATGCTTTGTGTAGCCTAAGACTAGCTAGAGAACCCACCATCTCTCTAATGCCTTCCAATCCTCCAATGTATTTAAGGATCTGTCAAATAGGGCTGATGAAATATAAGGTAAAAAATGAAAATGGAGGGTAAAAGATTAATCCCATATCACATCTAAATCTCGTATGTACACCTCGCCATGAAATGACTGGATATAGGATATTATTGAAAACTCCTCATAGCCTGTAATGGAATTACTAATCTATTTGTTACACTTGTCCATTCCTCTCAATGCAGCTGCCTTGGAATATGGATGTGTTACTTTTTTTATTTGGGATTGTGTATAACTTCGGGGTGGGTAGTGTTGTAAAAAGGGAGAAGGCCTCTGAAAGGAGATAATGAAGACAACCCTTTGTGACACTTCTAGAAGAACTAAATAGCACCCCCCAAGTCCAGTATAATGTATTTATCCGGTTGTCAAGATGGTTAATGGCATGTCTTTCTTGACATTGGGTTGACTAGAGAGTTAGTTTCATGGTCATACCAGGGTTACTGTGTTGTAGGGTTGTCCAAGAAAGTGTTCATAACATCATTAGGCTTGGTTGCATTGAAATAGCCAGGGATCAGTGCAATGACAAAGTCAACTGGCTAGAAAACGTTAGACACAGGCACCTGGAAAATGGCAATGGGAACAGTTAGTGTATTTACTAGGAACACTTGGCACATCTCCATATTCACTGTTATGTAACCGTATCAACATTCAGAGCTATACCTACCTCATACCTTTTGACATGTGGTATTGCTATGAATTGTCATACATAGCCTAACAAACATTGATGGCAAGTTTGGCAACCATTTATGCAGAGGTGTCCTAATGTATTCATATTGCCTAAATGTATCACAACATAAGAGGCTTTTGAACTTTTCTGATTCCAAATATCCTTGTGTCTACTTTTGGCTGTACAAATATATTCATGAGGCCATATAACACTTAAAAAGGGCTAATACTTCCAGCTATGTTTACCAGTATAGGTCGGTATGATAACTGCTATAAAATAACTTTATGGTCCCTCGTTGTGTTCAGTGGACAAACTGTTAATTGTAATGCATCTTTATAAAACAGGAAATCACACATACAACCATAGGACGTTCTCAAGATGTAATATGTAATTATTACCCTTACCAGCCAATGCCAAGAAAAATTCTAACCCTGAACTTGACCCCTTCTGACCACTGAATGGAGCCTGAAATGCATTCTTGCTAGCTAGTCATGCCCTATTTCCCACTTCTATATTGGGTTCTTGTACTACACAATAAATTAAGACTCTGTTTCTGAGCTCTAATGCTGATTTTCCATGACAACCAAGTTAAATGGATGCCTGGTAAGACTATGATGGCATTATTTTTACAGTTAATAGTTTTGATGAGTGTGTCCGCATACTTGAACGCTATATGCAAATGTGGAAGAAAACGGTTATGATGGGGCATGGATGGATTGACATCATAGTAGCGCGTTGGCTGCTTGCAGTAGTGTTTTGAGAGCACAGTGCTTGATGGCAGATTCTGCAGGTGACAAGGCACACCATCCTGTGGTGATAGCCTATAAGCTACGTGCACTTGACTTGAATGCAAAAAAACCCTTCAGTTCATATCATGATATATCTATCCATTTTGGTTCAAGTTTCAAAGGAAACACTGTTTACGTATCTGTAGTGTGAAGCTCAAAAGATATGTTTGGAATAGAGTCGAAGATATTTGTCCTTTTCCTCTAAATTTGTGTAGCCTTAATCTCTTAAAGCCTGCTACTGAGAAGTGGCTTTTTGCATTTTCAAATAGTATTTACACCTACATATGTGTAAGATTTACACATATATTTAGCAATATAATGTGTGTCAGCATATAGTTTATCAGAGATAGGAATGCCTGCAGTTTTGGGAGCTGCCAGATTTGCGTTTCTTCCCAAGCAGAGCAGTGTTTCAAACTAGCTAAAATCTACAAAAAGATTACAGCTCAACATAGTCAAAGGCCGTTCTATATACAGACACACATATATAAAATATGCGTATATAAATACATATATTAGATTGTGATTAATATCTATTTATCCATATATACTGTATATATGTATATATATTAATACATTTGCTCGAATGCTTGTTATACATATACATATATATGTACTGCAAATATAAACAAGTTTATATATTTCAAACTTTTTTATGTTCTTTTAACTATGAGGTTAGGATGTCAAGTTAGAAAAGGTAAGGCTGTGATATGGAACAACCCTTCCCATGCACTCTCCATCACTACCAAGAGAAAATGAGAAGAGAAAAAAATAAAACTTTTGAATAGTTAATTGTAAACTAGCGAAGTGAGTGACCCCATTGGTCATCTGAAATAGTTCTGCCTGTATTCAAAAAGCATATCAGCAATATATATGTATATATATACATATATTGTATATATATTTTAAATGTACACATCTTTTAAATGCAACTCTTTAGCCACTTAACACTGACTGAAAGAGAAGCAGTGGTCCGAGTATATTAGAGCTACAAGTCCCCAGCAATAAAAATGTTTGGTCTTTTGGTCCCTAAAACAACTAAGGAATGACAGGTAAAACTCCCTGGAGACCGTTGCTATGGCTGTCCTTGGCAACGGTATCCCCTGGAAACGGACAGGCACTCCAAGCTAAAGATGGCCATCCCCATTCAATGCGAGTTTGTGTCCTGAAATATCACATTGCCGACAAAGTCCTATCTCTCTCCTCCGAGAAGGTATGTCCCTTCTTGTTTCATGTCCTGTAAAATTGGTCTTTAAAAAGTTAGTTCCTCCAAACAAACGTCCTTACTTAAATACATCCTATGGTAATCCTCCATACTGTTTTTTTTAAAAAGTTCTTTCAAGTCTCCTGATGTCCAGGGTTCCTGTCTCTTTTCGATTGGGGTTGGTCATTTGTATGTTTTTCTTTCTTTCTTTTTTTCCTTTTTTTTTTCTTTTTTTTCTTTGTTTCTATTTGATCATTAGTAATAACTCCCTTGTGGTCCGAGAAGGTAGATGTCACTCAAGCAGGGTTTTAGGGGCCATAGATAAAGGTGGAGGAGGGGGGGTGGGAGAAAGAGAACCTTGGTCCAGGTGGGCGAGGCAGAAGGGGTGGAGCTACCCAGCTTGTGTGAGTTCTCTCCTCGATACGTCCAGCACTTGTCCTTTTACTTGTCTTGTCTCTTTTTGTGTGTTTCCCAGTTTTTTATGCATTTGAATCCTCTCCTATAGATCGTGTTGACCATTGCGCTTTCAGTTCAGTGTTCTTTTCCATTTACCGACTTTCGGTCCCACTCTACAAACCTTTAAAAAAAAAAAGATTTTATGTGATTACTGACATGTAAGAATTGTTGGCCTTTAGACAATAATTAGACAAATAGACAGAATTATAGGAACGGGAAAAAGCAGCAAAAGAGCAACAATATTATCCAGTTATCCCCCCCCCCTCCCCTCCCCCACCCACACCTAGTCTTACCTGCCTTTTCCCTGTGCGTTGCGGCTGCCTTAGCCCCCAGGGCAGGGGCAGCTGGGTGGGGCAGGAGACTAGTAGGGGCGGTTGGCATCCTTCGGCCTTTTGAGCTGCACCTTGAGCCTCTTCATGCCGATCTGAAAGCCATTCATGGACTGTATGGCAGCCTGAGCACTGCCAGGGTTATCGAAACTAACAAACCCTGGGGGGGATGTGCCGAGAGACAAGACAAGATGGACAGGGAGAGAGAGAGAAAGAAGGAGGAATGTTGGTTAATTTTGATGGTAAATTTAATTTTGTGTTAGATCAAAGAAAAAACACAAGGAGTGATTGTTGGGAGATGAAAGAGGGGTGAAGGGATAGGGTTTTGAGATAAAGATTGCGTGTTAACACAAGTTACTTCAATCATTTATTCAACAACATAATTCTTACATCTTGCAACATAAAAGACATCAGGTTCACATCAATTTCAAAATCATTAAAAACATTGTCACATTAAACTATCATCATCTTCGCTCATTACCTGTGATAAGCATTCAGACACGGTTTGAAAAACAATTCACTACATTTTCAGGAAATTTCTCTCCAAGTCAGTTTTTAAATTAGTATAACTCAATAAGGCATTTCAGTATGTGATATTATCTGCGCTGTACACATACTCATATTTCAATATGTACTGTCTATTGTATATTATAAATTGTCAGAAACCATTAAGAATGCTTTCAAGAGGTGCACTAATCATTTCATACTATTAACTGGACATAGACATATAATCTGTATATGCAGATACATTAAACACCATTTTCCAAAACAAAAATTATTTCGTAAAATCAACATCACATTAACCAACCTAGTAACATGCATTAGATAGCTAAAACATTGTATACTCTGGAATAGTATAATAAAGATTAGTTGATAAAAGTTGACAAAGTAAACATCAGACAAACTTGTACGGTTGGTTGGTACTGTGGCGTCTGAATTGTATTTCATTAGGAATTGGTTCATCGTTGTGTTCCAAAATTGGACATCTAAGCTCAAAACATCTACTCTCAAGTCCTCGAGACATCTGCTGATTGGCTATCAACAGTAACCTAGACTGGTGGTGCACACTGGTAGTTACCACTAGCCTGTGTATGACTCATTAGTCATGCTTTTACTGTATTTGGGCTCTGTATATGTAATATAAAACCAACCTAGTACAGACAAATATATTTGTGTCCAAACAATCTTGTTTTTTTCTGTTGGTGTGAACTTGCTGTCAAAGCCTTGGTACCTATGTTTCTTGAAGTATGTTACAAGTCGCCAAAAGGGTTTATAACTAGTCAGCAACAATTTAAAGCACCAATGATTGCCAATTCATTATATTGTGGAGATGCACAGTAAGACTCTATGCTGCTATGTCATTTAATAAAATAACAACATCAGTGCATGCAGTCTACAGGACAATGATCCCACTCCCTCTCACATAAAGACAAAATAAGTATTGTCCTTATGTAAGTGTAGCATTAAAGAAGCACTCCTTGACCCTTGTTTGTGTTCGTATCTCTTGACCCATGGGAAACACAGAACAGAGATATTAGGGTCAGAATCAGACCTGTTTCTATTATCTCAAAAGTAGCCTGATGTCGAAACAAGTCAGGGTCCCACCAATGTTGTTAAGGTCCAACATCATGACTTTCCGCATTTAATCAGGTTAATTAAGTATTTTCCTCAGTGATTTCCTGGTCAGGCATACTAGATCCAAACAATTGTTGGTACACGGGCCGTTGGATTTCTGACTAAATCAAATCAGATTTGTCAACAATTTTCGTTTCTGCAGTGCATTGTCTTTTCATGGAGTACTGCTTTAATTTGTTCCCTCTCGTTTGTAAGTGATGACACATTCATTCCCCATTCCCCTCTAAATAGTGTACCCAATGTTGAAGTAACCACGGCAAATCTCCCATCTCTCTTTCCTATGGTTTCAAAAAAAGTACTTGGCTGCAGTGAGGAAGGTCATTAGTGAAAGAAGAAGAAGAAGAATTGTTTGGTTTTATTTGATTTTACCCACCAAAGCATTTACTTTGGTTTGTCGCCCGATCCACAAACACTTTGGAGGAGATGACATTACCGAAAGGCAGGAACATCTGCATCAGCTCGCCATCCCCAAACTCCTGAGGGAGGTGATAGATGAACAGGTTACAACCCTCCGGCCCTGCGCACACACAGACGGACACAGGGAAGAAGAGGGAAAAGAAGAAAAAAGGAGGGTGGGGAGGGATGGGGGTAGAAAGACAAAGGGGGTGGTGGGTGGGAGATCGAGAAATAATAGGAAATAGGGTTGAAAGGAGAACGTTTAGTTGCTAAAGTACATTTCATGAATTGTGTTTACACTTGTACAAAACAATTAATTAGACTTTCCCCACCAAAATCCTATACATTTTACTGTAGAACGTTTTATACGGAAACAAGTCTGTTAATTTAAACAATTGTATTATGCTATAAAGTGTTTGTTTTTTCTTCCAAAAGTGTTTGTCAAGTCCCATGATCTCTTTTTTCAGCTCATAAACATGGGAACCAGCCATTTGGGATTTTATTTTTGCATTAAGTATGCTTACTTACAATTTATAACTTAAAATAGACTCTTGTAATCCATTGAAGGATATGATAAAAATGTCATCAGTTCATTGGTACAGCACATAATAGTAATTTACATCCATTTTGAATGTACATTTTCTCAAAACATTTAACATAACCATAGTAGAGTTAGAAGACTTAATAAAAAAATTATCAAATTAACAAAAAAGGCTAAGGTAGAAAAATGCATCTGCATACATTAGGATTAATCCAAATTGTCCTAGTATGTTAATATCCCAGTATTTTCTTAAGCTTTCTGAAAGTCTACACAGGGCTTCAAATCCTTTTTTGGTACATCTTCCAAACATATCCACTGGGGGGAGCTGGTGTGACAAGCACAAAGTGCAATGGGTCAACTAGGAGCACATGAGGTGATTCTTTTGTTACTCCAAAACTGTCTACGGATTCTTCGCCAGAATTCCTGGAAACACTGTCGATTACCCACTTCCATTGGAAATCCACTTGTGATGCAGAGTGTTTCTAAAGCACATACTACAGGCTTCTGTCATGTAACATCACATTTAAAACAATCTATAAAAATGTCAACTTACATATTCATAATTTATCCAATGATGGACGTGCACACAGACTTAGACATGCCCAGTTAAAGTGCTGATGACAAATCTAAAATCTAAGAGTAGACTTCATAAAAGCATCTGTAACTAAGTTGTACTCATAATAAATGAGAGGTGCTTTTAGCATGCTGTTCTATATCTGATTCTTTCCCACATGACTCAACTGCTTTAGTATCGCCATAGGCTGTTAAGTAGGATCATGAAGGCTTCATTGAGTCCCAAATACTTTAGTAGAAGAACTATCGCGGCATGCGAAACATTTAATAACTGTGTAAATCAAGGCATGAATGGTTTACGATGATGATGTGTGTGTTATATACCTGCCTCACCTTCTCTCTGTTGCTGTGGTATGATGGGTGGGGGTTGGGGAAAGGCCTGGCTGATTTGCCCGTATGCAGCTGGGTAGGCTGCTGAGACACAGACACACACACACACTAGCAGATCAACTAACACTCGGCAACGCCTGCGCGCGCACACACCCGGCTGTACGCGAACAGGCACACAATAGATCATTTAACACAGAGAATAATCTACACATGCACAGGTTGATCAGATAAGATACAAAGGACTTGAGTGTTCAAACATGATACACACACACACACACGAGCACACGCACACAATGAAATCTGGTAAGAGTATTTAAACCCAAGCATTGGAACATGCACACACAGAGCGCCCACACACACACACGCACACACACACACTCCCACCGAGAGCGACAAACCTGCATACTGCTGGACCCCAGTGTAAGCCTGCTGTAAAGGATCGGCTGCAGTAGGACTCTGAGCTGCTCAGACAGAGAGAGACGGAGGGAGACAGGTAGAGAGAGAGGGAGAACCAAGAGGCAGCCAAGGATAAGAAAGACAGTGTGGAAGAGAGGAAAGAGGAGAATATGGGGGGGAAGAAGGAATAGAGGATAATACTGGCTGGTTAGAAGCGTGAGTGGGGAAAATAACATGCTGCATTTTGATGGAGGGGGGGATGGAGAAACCACCTGTCTGAATGTTTTTAATCCCTGTTTACTTAACTTTGCATTAATGACATCCAGCCTATCTGGTTTGAAGCTAAATCACAAGTAACTGATCATCTTTAGACACCCAAGCGAATACACAACATTGGGGTCCAAAGACCCCAATGTTGTGTATTCTAAGAACTTTGGATGAATCTGTGAAGTTCTGGAACATTATATATAATAAATAACAACATATGTTGTTTTTTGATACTAGCCTGGTTAGTGCTAAACTATGAAGGACAGGTCACCAATTAAACCTTCGTGACAAACCGCTAGTCACCAAATCACAGCGATGGGGTGTCAAGCACAATTTTTACATGAAATCCTAAAAAACTAATACAAATTCTCAAAACCGAGAACATGCTACCACATCTAACTGTCCCCAATCATGTACACATGCATGTAAACCACTTCCACCATGTCAAGTAATCACTACTTATTTCCACGACCACACAAAACAACATACACAACATCATCACAAAAGGTCGTTGAACTCGCAAAAGCACACCTGCACACAAATACAAACAACAGCAACAACACAACACCACGCAAGGACACTGCACATGTAAACAGGGGTGAAAGAAGAACATGATCCTGTTCATCAGAGAGACAGAGAGAACGAGACAGAGAGAGTTGGGGTGAAGCAGGTTACCTTCGGAGAGAGAGGACAGGAAGCACCCCCCTTGAACCCCAAAACAACTCCGGGGAGCCACGCCCAAGCCGTTCTTCTCAGAGTCCTCCCTGAACACCACCTCCTGCAGCACTGGAGAGAGCAGCATTGGAGGGGGAATAAGTGGTTCTTTCTCTTTAGAAAACGACGCCCAAGACACCAACCATGACACATGCAGTACGTGACAAGCACGTATCCTCTGGAAACAGTCACAGAAACATACGTTTGATAACTGTATCTTAGCAACACTGCTTTTATCTCTAATAAAATTGAAGTCATTTCCAATTGGAAATTGAAGTCAGTCTCAATTACCTTGTGATTAGACCTTCACCGTTGAAAGTGCGGTCCTTTCAGTTTTATTATGTGTGCACTAATGCTTTGCTGAGAATTTCTGATCAGGAAATGCAACATCGTGCATGTATCACATCTGGTATTTGAGGCACTTGTGTCATACCAAATGTTGAATTTATAATTTATTCAAACAAGCGTGTTCCACCCCCTCCCCAGTCTGCACTGCAGTGCTAGTGGGGGTCTGGGACTGACCTGGGTAAGGGTGGATCCCATTGGTGAAGACAGCCTCTGTGGGGGGCTGGCCGTTGGCCTGAGGGGGTGGCATGCCAGTGAAACCATTGACGCTGATGGGCGAGGGGATGCTGGTTACTGTGGGGGCGCTGATGCCAGGTGGAGTACTGCCACCTGGAACAGACAAAGAGGGAGCGTTGTTCAATAATATCTGCTATCAACGTGGAACTGTCAATGTATTTCCGCTCGTCGACATTTTAACCCTTGTGCTGCCTTTGGGTCATTGTGATTTTTCTGCCATAGCGGTAGGTCACAGTGATCCCAAGGCAGCATCAGGGCTAAATTCTTTGCACAACAGACCCAGATGATTTGAGAGGTCTAACTGAGTTGTCTAACTGTGCAATGCCTCTAAACGGACGCAAATATCCCGAGACGCTAGTTTAAATTGACCAAAACTATACACTTTCAGATGGATACAAAACCCAAATGCCCCGGAAGCTGAGCGTAACGCTGTGCAGCAGCTGCTTGCCTTGACCTCTAACCCCTCGACAACCCCACGTTCGACCCCTCTCTCCTACCTGAGGTGGGGGTCATAGGTGCCCCAGGGATGCCGTTGATGGTGGCCATGTGCTGCATCTGGGCTGCGGCAAAGGCCGCCATGGGACTGAGATAACCACCCTGTCCCACTGATGCCATCAGTGCAGCTTGTTGCTGGACCTGCTGAGGTACATACAGGGAAATTACTTCAAGTTAAAAGATTGAGTTTAAACTTGGAACCCTCAAGGACAAATAAATAGGTTGTCTTGCTGACAGAAACGGCCCTTATTAGTAACTTGTTGGAATAGTTAGACCCCTAATGAAACGCCACTGCTGAGCCCTATAAATTGATGGTTGGAGCATTGATACTTTTTGTTGTTGTTCAACAGCTGTTAATTTGTCTGCTGAGTTGTCTGTTGAAGCGCTTTTACATTTCAACAATGTGAACAATGTTTATACTGCTAATCTCAGCTTCCTGTGTATATGTATTATATATATATATATTCTATATATGTGTGTAAATATATATATAAATATAAATATATATATATATGAATATATATATATGTAATATTATATATAATATATATATATACACACACACAAATATATATATAATATATATATATATATATTATATATATACACACACACACATATATATATATATAACACAACCTACTTGAAAGATGGCAAAGTGCTTGAAATCAACACTGACAACCCACACTCACATGACAGTGCATATAATGAACCAGTTATTTATTATTCCTCCCAGAATGACTTCCTTTGTACTGCTAGACTTTTAATTTAGCATTAGCACTCACAGGATGTTGACTCTTTAGGAAGCCATAATGATTAAATAGGAGAGGCTGTGTTGAAGAAAGTATTGTTACTGCTTCAAATTCAATCTCAAACCGAAGAGTCCCTGCTTTGGAATGCTGCTCTCGAATTCCCATATAGTAACTTCAGTATTGTTGAGATGGAACTATTGTTGCGCAAAAGTGCAGCCCATTCGTTGGCACAAACCACTGTAACAGTGGTAAAACGATGCTATTTTTGTTCTTGCAGCCCTGCAAAGACTGTACAATATACAATATATGTATGTTGGCGTTATACAAAAGCATACAGTTAAATTTGTGAATTTAAATCTAGATGATTTGAGTGGATGATGGACGACCCGAGGGTGGATGCAGCAAGGTGTCTTGCCTGTGCGTAAGCCCCGTAAGCTCCAAACTGCAGGGCCATGGGGTTGAATATCCCCATCTGACCGGCCATTTGCTGCATGCGCCGGATGGTACGCTCCTTGTCTGTATCTGCGAACTTCACCACCAGACTAGAGGAGGCACCCTGAGAGAGAGAGACACACACAGTACATAAGCCAGAGGCCGACACCCATCATAGCAAGCACATTCGTCAAGACACAAACCTGCACTCTAGCTCTAACTTCATTCTAAACAGCTTACATCCATGACCTATGTGAACATCAGAACTTCGTGTTTTTGAATCCAATTTGAAAATAATGACTTCAATGGCTGACTTTTCTTTCAACACCATCTATGGAGCACCTCTACATGTGCATCACCAGGGATCTATGAGTCCTCCATGGAGTTCTCCACTTATAGAGAGATCAACATAGAGACATCCACCGACACACTCATACACCCCTCTCTACTTGAGGTAATTTAACACCATATCGCATTTGCATACAATTTCCTCCAGTGGCCTGGGGGGGGACTGTTATCAAACGACTAAGGGTGGGAGATGAAAATATGCACCGACACGCTGACTTCGTGACCGTCAATTAGCACATTGCTGGAGCAACCAGTTGTATCCTGCGATGCAGCGGGCGCGGTAATGAACAGACAAACACGTATAACGCACTGAAACACTCACTGATCAGAAGATTGACGTAGGTGTGGAAATGCACGACGCAAGCAGCGAATCCTAAGGGTGCGGACGATGGAGGAGGGCGAGCGATGGAAGAATGATGGATGGTAAATGTGGGCGTGTCCTTGTTGTAGGAGGGGGAGAAGGAGCTGTACGTTCGCAGACGGATGGTTCCCCAGTCAGTCCCTAAGTCGATCTCTGTTATGTCTCTCCAAACCCAGTCCCTTTGGGAGCGCTGAAACGAGGCTGGCGGCAGTTGTGGCTCACTTATTGATGAACTTCACTGATAAATTTGAATGATCAAGCTCGCAGCAGCCATTGAACAGACCCATTTAGCTGAGTAAGCTCGCTGATGAGGCCTCGCTAATGAAGCTTACTGATGAATTGGAATGATCAAGCTTTACTGTAATCATCTGGCTTAGTTACGATGAGGCTTATTGATTGGTTGTAAGCCAACTGGATGGAGTTAATGAGGTTCTTGCATGAAGCACTCTGACAAGTTCAAGTTGTTTACATCTGGTGCTTGTCGCTAATGCTAACAGGAGAAGACAGGCTACTGTTGGGAGACCCAAAGTTTCCAGCCCAAACTTTGTCACTGTAAGCTTCCAAATGAAGCTCAAATCCTCAAATGTATCTGTATTAATGTAATTACTTTGCTTTATTTAATCCATCAGTGAAGCATTATTTGTCATTTTAAACTTGTTGTAGAAATTTTCCATTTGGAAAGGATTACATTGTTTTGTGGCGGAACCAAAAAGCCTTACCTTTGCTGTTTCCATCAGGACCTCTGAGGATAGTGCACTCTTCAATTCCACCAAATGACTCAAAGAGACGACGCACATCATCTTCGGACTGTTGCTTGTTGAGCATTCCCACAAAGAGTTTTCTGTCTTCTAAAACAAATAGGAACTGGTCAAATTGTTGCATTGCTTACATGATGATTGGCACATATTTTTTAGATGTACATCCATTTGGCCATTTTTCCTCCAGTGAATTTAGGATTAACCAACATTTCGAAAATACCTCACCCAGATAGATCTGAAAAAAAGTTATAGGTATTGGCCTAAGCTGTGACATACATTTGTTGCTTATACTTCTCCACTACTTTGTGATGAATGAGAATGTGTAAAGCAAATGTTTACGAGTGGATGATTGTAAAATACAAGCATTTATACAAGTTTAGTTCTGGATTCGTGAAAAAGGCATTGACAAATTGTAGGAAATAATGTATCTGCAGGAATATTAATGAATGTGGTGTGTATGTATTTGAGTGTGTGTGTGTGTGTGTGCATGTGTGGGGTCTGCTCTCTCAATGCCTCAGCCTGACAGGGTTGTCCTTGCAGAGTCAACAAGACTAATCTCCGCTCTGGCCTTGCACAGGGGGGATTGTTTACAAGTGTGTGCCGGAGATCAGGGATGGTGGGCCCAACACACACACACACACACACTTGGATATTCATGTACACTATCACACACAGATGCACACAACACATCATTGACGGCCAAAGCCTTGTGCAGTTCCCTTGGGAGGGCACCAATAAATATTACATCTCTCTTAGGGAAAATACTCTTAACACAACACACTAACATGATGTCAGAGATTAAATCAATAGGAGCCAATAAGAGCCTGAGTCCCAAGGGAGCACGTGTGGAAAATGATGCACTGTGCACAGATCAAACGGGCAACCTTAAAACGGGGCCAGAACATCTTCACGGTAGCATGTCAATCGGCGAAGTTGCGTCCGATTGTTACGAAAGGCTTACGACAGGCTTCAAACTTCAAATCGTAGTCTTGTGACCTTGTTCTATTTAACCATGGAGGGGAGGGGCAGGGTTTGTATTGCTCAGTGGAGTTTTCTTTTCTCTCAGCTACTCTGCCTCAGTTCGTCTCCTGCTCTCTTGACAGGGTTGGAAGGGGTATCGAGCTACGTTTCGCAGTCCATTTAGTCGACAACTTCCAGACCCCTCGAAACCTCTCTACGCTTTCTCTCTTTCTCTCCTTGCCTCTACCTTCCCTGACACTCTCACAGAGAATGAGACAGAGCAATGTGCGTTTTAGGTGTAGCCATTTTCTCTTGAAAGAAGGCACCAAATTGCAAAGCCCGACAGATGGAGACTGACACTGACAAAAAGAGAGGGCCTGGAAGACATATAGAAAGGTGGAGGAAGAGAGCAATGGAACAGGCAGGGATAAGGGGATGCAAGGGAGGGTGGCTTGGACGACAAAAAGATGGTGGTGGAGAGGAGAAACAAAAGAGAGGGGAAAAAATGACACTGACAAAGATAAGGAGGATAGGTTGAACGAGAGTGGGAAGGAGTAATGAGGAGCAGGGGAGGGGAAGGGAGAGAGAAGTGAAGAGAGGGAGATGTTGGAGTCCTGCTCTAACCCTCCCCCCACAAAGTATTTGTATCCTTTTCCATCCAGCTCCATCAATCACACTCAAAGAAGACCAAAATACAGAGGAAGAAGTCATGCAGTCCCTTTCTTTCTCTCTTCCCAATCTTTCTCCACCTTTCTTCCTCGCAGACACTCTTCCTCTTTTCCTCTTCCCTTCTCATTCCACCTCTCTCTCCCCCTCTCCCTGAGACACACACACACCTCACCTTCTCACTTGATATGTTTCTTCCCCTCACTAACACCCCCCCCCGCATACTCCCTGCACGCTCTACTTCTTTCTTTCCCCCACCCTCGTCTCTCCCTTTTCTCCATTTCTCTTTCCCTCCCTTCCTGATATCTGTGCGCATATATTGACAATCTGCCTAAGATGGTTTCAAGGGCAGACCCTAACTAAACACATCTTCAACTGTGTCAATTCATGGCGGCGTCCATTTGATCCGACGGTCTCCCTTGTTTCGACTGTAAATCCTTTGCTTTACAATGGGTCTGGACATCTGAGTTGCAGAACTGTTTTCGGTTGTCCAGAACGGCCCTCTGAAACGGATGCAGAGCTGCACGCTTTTCGCTGTGATCGTGGATCTGTTTTGGAATTGTAAACATTTGATTTTGACCATTGTAAGGATTTGGTATTGGTAAATGGTGTACATTTAATTCTTATCCGATTTTAATGCTAGAGGGAGGCAGGTGTGGGAATCACACAGTGTTCTCTGGTTTCTCTAAGCTAGTCTGTTCAGAGCTCCAAATGGAATATCACACAGAAGGGACAAGTTGTTTACATGCATTATATCCCGGAACAGTACAACACCTGTCGAACCTAATATAGAGAATGTGTTGTATTATGTAACAACACAACCAGTGCCATAGCAACCAGAGGTACTACAAATTTTATTATAAAATGTTAACAAAATCATAACCTTATGCCTCTATTTCTCCCTCCCTTCAGAGACATTTTATGTCATGATAAATTCATTAAGTCTCAAATATTTAGACATCGTATACCATTGATGAAATACCATAAAAACATCCAATCCCCTGGACAAAAGTGAACCATGTTATAGACTGGTGAATCCAGACTCATAAAAAGATGATTCCTAATTAATTGTCCATGTAAGATTGCATGGTAGCTTGGTATCTAAAATGCAGGAACTGACTTGGAATGAATATCTGTCGAAAACAGTATGTTTTGGCAATTGTTCTCGATTTGTTGACACTTCCTTCCTGATCTTTTAAAGGGTCAGGGACCAATTCCATTTTTGTTAACTCAATTCCGAAAAATAGATTTGAAAGCAAAACATTTCAAATGTGTTTTTTTTTCTTCTTCCAAACAGCACACAATCATTTAGGCAAAACAAGTCTGTCTCCTGTGACTGGACAAAAGAACAACAACAAAAACCAACTAGCGTTTATAACGTATCTCCAGCGATCAGGTTGTGCCATGAGTTTACTGGAAGGGGGGGGGGGGGGGGGGCTGTGGAAGGCGCTGAAGGGGGACACATAATGTTGATACTAATCTGGTGTGGGCAGCCATGTTTTAAAAAAGACAGAGCACTATACCTCCTCGGCTCTCGCTGTCCGCCGGCTTCACCTGGATGGGTCTGTTCATCTGCAGAGAGACAGAAATATATAGAGATAGAGAGAGAGCGAGACAGAGAGAGAGTAGAGTTTAGGAGTAGATAAAATGGAGAGAAAGGGAAAGAGAAGAAAACACATTAGGGAAAATACTCCACATTTACTCTGTGAATTACAGCCACAGAATGGCCCAAACTTTACAATTGACTGAGAGAAAGCCAGAATAGCAATGCCAAAATGTGTCAGGAGCATGGAAAATATCGGACTGGACATGAAAGAAACGGATGTAAAGGGACAGAAAGAAGAATGGAGGGAAAGAAAAGAGAGGAGAGTGAATAGGGGAGGGGTGGCAGAAAGGGTCATTAGTTAATACAGTGTTACCCAGAGTTACCCAATAACATAACAATAGTTATGACAGAGTTCTCTAATTAGTTTGTCAGGAGGAGATGTATGTGTGCGAAGATTATTTTGAGATTGCTAGTGACTGAATGACATGCACTAATGTGAGTGTGTGGCTTAGTGCAACCTGTAAACATACACATGGGCCTGATAGACTATTAAAACAAACACACACACACACACACAATAGAAAATAGCGGCTCCACATGACCAACATCTTTCTAATAACTCACTCGATTCCTTATTTTACTGTGTACATTACCAAATTACTGTTATTATTCAAAGTATAATATGTTTTGACGTCAGAACTTGCAATATATGAAAGGTTGAGATCCAAGACCCAGTATTTGGTGGTATAAGATTTGGTCAAAATAAACATTTCCTACGGCAATAAATGGATGAGGTTCCTACAATTCATTGCTGATAACGTTGCCCTTTCTCCTTGGGGAAACTGCTAATTCTACTGATTCGACAAATTCTCCCATCCACATTTTCAGATCTGTCTCCACGTTTTTAGTGGAATGAATATCTAGGTTATTATTGAAAAAGTGTTTTAGTATACATTCACTTTCATCCAAAGAGATTGACAGAAGGAATTGTATGTTTGACTGATACAAAGTCACATGTACCACTGCTATGACACGAGCTCCCTGTACTACCTGAATTGATGGTCACAACAGAACAGTTGTGTTGTGATCAGCCTGACCAATGACCTCCCTGACATTCTGGGAGTAAAAAAAAAGGTGTTTGGAGTCACTGCCATCCTGAAACTGCACTCAATCAGACTCATCCCCATCACTGGAAACAACTCTTTGTGCTCGAAAATGCCTCAGTAATCCAGATTTCCAGATTATGCATTCCTCATATTTACAATGTGTTTGCAAATTTGCATTGCATGGCACCTAGCAAAGTGATCTCATCATTAAACATCCTACGTGTTTGACAATAGGGAAGGTGGAAAAGTTCCTGTTATGGAATGCTTGGTCTTATAAAGTCTCGAAAGTCCCTTTCGCTCAACTTGTTTGGACAAAGCTTGCCTTTGGTAGCAGGCAGAGCCACTGAAAAAGATGGCTCTGTTAGCAGATAGCCTACTTTGCTTTCCACTGCAGAGTCACCTACTCCTTCAGTGAAGCTGCTCATCACAGCCATGCGGTATTAATCTGCCATGATGTAGTCTTACCTGCGACACAAAGCAACTCTAGGTTGGATCATTTTGTTGCAACCAAACAGAGCAATGTCTGCACGTCCTTAATCGACTATTTAAACCTCTTCTACATTCTACTTGGTTAACAAAGCTTATTCTGATTGCCATTCTGCATTATTTCCAGGGTTGCCATCAACCAAGTAGTCCAGTGAGTAAATAGAAAATACAGCTGGTGTTAGACAGTGGCTGCTAGTATAGGCCACCACGGTCGCTTGGTTATTTACAAATGGTGCGTGGAGGATCTCTTATGTCGTAAATCTCTCTGACCGATCAGTAATCTGCGGCGTTTCCATATCACCATTTGATGGCCAAAAGGTTTAGGCAGGCTTCCGGGATTGGCTGATGGGAAAACCAAGAATGGTGATAAGAGTCGGGTCGAGTCCGTACCATGTAGCAGGAAAACGCCATCATATCTGTTCGGCTGATTGAGCTGCTTCCTACTGCATTCAGACAATCGTTTGCTGCAATCTTTGGGCATGTTCTCTCTTGGGGCCATGTTGGCTGCAGTGCCATGGGACTTACGTTTCCTATTAACATCATGCATGGTGGAAATGGGAACATATAGCTATCTGGGTACTCCCTTGTAGCCTTGGACTTGTCCATGCTTGGCTACAATTTTGTCTGACAGCTTCAGACAGTTCTCATTTTGTTTCTCTTTCTACTTGCTCATGGTCGTACGCAAAGGAAAGTTCTTTCCTCAGTTCGGACCAGTAGTGAGTGATATTGACATTGCAGCCACCTGCAGCTTGTCACGCTTGAGTTCCAGAGTTAAAGAGTAAGCCTATAGCCTGTGTGAAATATTTAAAACTACTTCAAAAGGAATACCCCAAAAATGGTCTAGTGGAGTGTAGGTTTTCATGGTGTATGAGATTTTCAGCATTTTTGTTGAATTCCACCACAACACGACATTGTGGACAGCAATTTAGCAATTAAAAGCAATACATTTTTGAAAAATAAACGTCTTTCATAAGTGTTTGCCCCGTCTTGATGTATATATGTTATATTATACCAAACTATAAAGTTCTGCTCCAATCTACCAACGGCACCATTCCTGGTAACCCTCCCCCCCACCCACCACCACCACCACCAACCACCCCCCAACACCAAGGCAGCGAGACGTTTTTCTTTAATCTTTTTTTCTCTCTCTCTCCATGCCGTGCATTGTGTGTGTGTGTGTGAGAGAGAGAGAGAGGGAACAGGAGGTTGGCCCTCCCTTCATTTCTTGCCTGTCAATCCTGGCAGCCTTCCCAGTTGACTCTGAGCTCAATAATACATGCACGCCCGCAAAACGCTCGCCGCCAATCAATTTTTAATAATGCCAATCGCCACGCTGCCAGCAGGAATGGTGGGGTGGGAAGCAAAGGAGGGAGGGAGGGAGAGGGAACAGGGAAGGGGGATGTTGAGAGAAGGAAGCGTGATCAAGACTGAGAGGAAGGAGTGAGGGAAGAGGAGGGCGGGGAGTCCTAGGGGACCCATTTTGGTCACTGTGATGAACCTGCTGCACGGAACAAGAGGAGTGTGTTTACGTTTAGCAGGGTGTGTATGTGACTTTTATTTGTGTGTTTGTGTGTGTGTGTGAGTAAGATGCTTATCTATCATACCAATTTTGATCCAGTCATGGTACAATATATATGTGTACGGTTTGTACAGTTTTGAACTCCAATTGATCTGGATTGTGAAAGTTGAGAAGTTAATGTTCGTATTCTGTCAGGTGGAGCGTAACACAGTGAGTTATGAAACACAACTTGACAAAATTCTATGGAACCAATACGCACACCCCTTGAGTGTACTTATGTACTAATAAATGTAGTACAAAAAAGTGAACCAGAAAGCATTCTCATTTGAGATTGATACCGGTAGACTACAAGACGTTTATTAGTCAGTATTTCACCAGAAAAATGCTTTGAGAGGCTTGTACCTAATTCTCTGGGTTCTAAATTCACACAAGTATCCACTTTATCTGTTAATTCTGCAGTGAAATAAGGCTAATAGTGTAAATGTTGAACCAGCCTAAATTTCACACATTAATGTTAGGCGAGACATCCATGCCTACTAAATCTGACCATGCGCCGAAAACTCATTTAAGAGAGAGTGCCCCCCCCCCACCTTACCACTTCCTCCCTCTCTTTTAACACCAGTAAAGCCTTGCTAATGTTTTAAATGTGTTTTGATGCATTATTTATTTCACACTGGCTGCTGATATCGAGGGAGAGAGACAGAGGAGCAAGACAGGGAGGGAGGCGTGGAGAGCGAGGGTGAAAAAAAAGAGAAGCCATTGGATGAGTGGAACGAAGAGAGACCGTATACGAGGCAGCACACATACAGAAGAGGGTCAGAGCTAGATGTTGAGCGAGCGATGTGGGGGGAGGCTTGAAAGCGATGAGCTGGGGAGTCGACAGGAAGGGAGCAAGTACAAGAAGAGAGTGAGAGAGAAAGAGAAACAGAAAAAGGATTGAGTGGAATGAGGAGCTGAAATGAAGGGAGAAGAGCGAAGGGAAATGGAGCCGGAGAGGAGGGGTGAAGGGTGGAGGGATAGGGGTGGAGGGATAGGGGGGTGGAGGGAGTGAGGAAGGGAGGGAGGAAGGGGGAAGGGAGGGGTGGTTTATGAAGACATAGACTAGGGATCGGTTCAAGGTCACAGTCTCCCAACGAACCCCTTGGATCCCAAAGGAGTTCCGAAGCTGCATATATTTAAATGGTTTTCTGCTGACCAAAGTGACTTACTCTGGACCAGGCTGGTATGAGTGTGGGTAACAGATTCGTTTTTGATTCATGTGTGTGTGTGTGTGTATGGGGGTTAAGATGATTTCACACCTACACATGCGCATCCAACACATGGAATTATTTCTGTGCCGTGCACAGACATCCATTCTAACACCTAGACAGCGACATACACAAGCATACCCACACACACACACGTGCGCACACACACACATCCACCCACTGTACCGGGTGAGAAACAGACGCCTTTCTGCAACTCAAAGCTCGACAACTGGCTTTCATTCACACATAATATGTATACACACAGAGCTAGTCCCCACATAAACATAGCATTCATATGCATTTCCTGTGACGTTATTGCTTGTACTAGCCAACTTTTCAACTTTCGTCAACTGGTTCAAGGTCAATTTTATCGTCCTGTTCATTATGTTGAACACCAGCTCTGGGAAATGGGTAACTCATCCCAGACCAGTGTTTAGTGTGAGAGTAGCCATCACTGTATTGCTCCCCTGGGCTCTTCAAAGGGCCTGACAGCAGTGGCAGCTAGATGGCAGCATTGAGCAACGCACGCCCTTGTTCGCCACAGTGGATTCTCCACTTCTTCCCTATTATACACTTCCCTGGTAGAGAAACCACCATCTCCACCTCAATTTCACACAAAGGAGCACCATTAAATACACACAGACACACATACACACACACAATTACATGTATGCTGCGCACACATAACCGAATTAGGCACACACGACTAAACCGACATGGGCAACCACTACACACACACCCCCAATGCGCAAGCCCGGAAACACATCCTTCACAAGTCTAGCCCTAACAATCAGAGGAATATGTTTATCTTCAGCTCAGAGCTCAACAGCTCTCTTCGTTCGCACATATCGTACACACACGGTGGTCCCAATCATGGATCTATTGTTCGCAGACGAACTAACGAACCCTGGTCCACAATCGAAGTTCCGCACCACATCCCCTTTTACGTACAGTAGCGTGTGAATGGCATAGCCAAAAGCCTTCACACTCATCTACAAACACACAATCTCCCCACACATGCATGCACACTGCTAAACCAAACACACGCACACACACATTCCAAACTCCTTGCCGGGAGCATGCTACTTCTCGAATCTCTTTATCCTCGCAAAGCCTACCACCCACACACACACGCACACATGCTGGCACACACACACACACACCCACACACGGGCTTAGTCCTATTGTTGCTTGGCAGGCTGAGAGTCCATCTCAGCAGCCGTCTGTTAGGATGGCCTTGGTAGAACCACATCATCTGCAGTCCAGTGGCAGCTACTGCTTGCTGTGAGACACAGACACACACACACACACATACGCACAGCCTCAAACACACACACACACACATATATTCACAAAGACTCCCCTCCCCTAAACGCATGCACACGCACGCACACACGGCTGATTATGTAACCAAATGACAGCACTCTGCCTCACTCAGAGCTTCATAGAAAGGCTGGGAGGAGAACATAGACTGCATACAGGCAGTCTGCACACAGAACTGTAGCAAAGAATTGAGTCATTGTTGTACAGTAGTAAGGTTGGATGCTTTCCACCATGACATACAGGGTTTTGATTGTCTAAATCTAACCAAACAATGATTGAGACAAATATCAAGGTTGAGTGCAGATTCTTGTTTTCAACAGTTCATCCTGTAAGCTAATCGGTTGTACACTGTTTTGGTAACTGCATGATTTTGACAAGTCCTTTGTCATATCCACTGCAGGTTTCCATGCGTCACCTTGTATTTGGGAGTTGGATCATTCTTACCAATTCATAGACCTTTGCCTTATACGCAGGCTTGAGTGAAAGCAAACCGTGTGAGAAGAAGAAAGAATACATATTTAGAATGTGTTTTAACCACATCCGGGCAGGAGGTAGAATTTCTCGTTTTCATCAGGGCAGTGAGGTGGAGGGAAAAAAAGTGAATCACTTTTAGAGTGAGTGGAACCCCGGAGGCGAGGTCATTTCATTATCAAAATGAGAAAGCACTCCTTGGAACTCTCTGAGGAGGGGGTGAAGGAGCGATGTCTTTGCCTCATAACGTAGCACATTTCTTAGAATGCAAATCTTAGTTACTCCCCACCCAAACCCTATACTGGTTTGACTTGTCATTTGAATATAACAATAGAGGGAATGCCAGTGTTGGCTGAATGTATTTTGGAAAATGATGGGACTGGTAGCGAAGAGCTAGTTAGCAAATTAGCTCAATGGATATTTTGCACACTCCGGGCCCGAACAAAATATAGCATAGCTATGAGTGCTGCTTTTTTATTTTGACATGAACAGCATTCCAAAGTCAGGATTGAGAAATTGAGGCTCTAGTCTTGTTAAAGCATAATGCATACAGTAGGCTACGTTTAAAAACACATTGCTGAGGGAAAACAACATGCATATTTACTGCTAATTAGCTACCGACTATTCTGTTCTACTGTTCCATGTTGTTTCGCAGCCAATGGCAATTTTACACCTTTGTGGTTGTTTTACGACTACATTTTATAATCTGCTAAAATATTGACACCCTTTAGAAAGAAGGCTGTGATTCCCTTTCAGACCATCAATGATCCCACAGAGTTACAGTCTAAAACATGCCGTGTCCATGTGACAAGACTGTAAAGTGAAGCATTAGCGACCCTCCAAGCAACCTTCTCCGAGAACCTAGAACAGAGATTTTATTTTGCAACTGGTCCAGGGAGGAAGACAAGTATTCTCCAAGAATGTAATGGCTTGGCCTACTTGTTTGAGCACGGATTGTGTTGCGAATCAGTCACGGGGGAGCGAGCAAAACAAATACTAAATAAAAAAACAAAGATAAATTATGAATCGGCACAGTCTGTGCCTTTTTCTCTCCGCTGCTTTTGGATAGAGGGGTTACTCAGAGCATGATACTGATAGGGAACATGGTTTTCAGGGTAAAGGTCCTAATGCATGCCCGTATGATAACACACAGAATCATACGGTTGTGCTGTCTGATTGGAAGCACGCTTCTTACATTCAGACACAGAAAAACACACCGTTTTCACTGTATCTCCTATCATGACTTGTTAGGTAGAGTTCCCCTGGTGCACGGTGAGATCAGTGTGTGTATTCACACCGAGATGAAAAAGAAAACACGTATCTCTGAAGGAGACGGGTTTCTCTTCAAGCCCTCGCTTCCTTTCATCAACACGGCTTACACACATATACACGACCCAATACACCCACATGTACAGTACACACACACACGCACGCGCACACACACACACACACACACACACACACATACACACACACACACACAGAGAAGCCTTTCCCTTTTTAAATTCCTTATCCCCATCCACAATACGCCTAGTTTTCACAGCTCACAATAACTTTAACTTTTATACTTTTTGGCAGCCCTGAAATAGTAGTCTATAATCTTAGGGTTTGAAGACTTTTCAAATCACCTCTCCTCCTTGCCTACTTTTTCTCCATCAGCAACACCTTTCTTTCACTTTCATTGTTTCAACTGGTTCACACCATCCCTCTCTCCTCCTGTCGCTAAGTCTGTTGTGGTATCGCGTAGGGGTTTCCAGACTACTATCCTAAAGCTAAACATTGTGTGCAGAGGTAACTTCACATTTTTTACTTCTTCAAACACAGGAGGGGCTGTCAAAAGCTTAAACAAAGGATTTGAAAGAAATTAGAAATAAAAAGGTTACCTTTCCTAAAACGCTAATAGTTTGTACAGACATTTTACAGATTTTAAATCAATCATGTTTGCATTGAACAACAAAAAAAACAATGAGTCTGTTGTCTGACACTGTTTTAGTCCCAAATTATTTGGCCATAACCATGTCCTGTGCATCTATTTCAACCTCTGTCACCCTTCGTGACCTTGTGTACCCAGTGCACACATATGCTGACACATGTTCTTCTCGAGTATTACACGCTTACTTTGAATGCACATAATGCTTTAGTGTATTCTTTGCTTTACAAATAATGAACGCCCTCAGTGACCTCAACATCCTCACCGATATGCATCTTGATGGTGATGAAAAAAAGGTAGGGTATTATGTGCCAGGAAAAAGGCTCCTAGTTGAAAGGCACAGCCCCTTCCTCTCCACTTGTTACATAATTCAATGTATGCAAGCAATCAACGACGGAGTGCAGTGTTTCTATGGGGATTACGGCGAATGCTATTTAAGGGACTGGGTTTATGTCACGAGAGCAGAGGTGTGGAGAAATGGAGTGAGAGAGCGATGGGTGGGGGGGGAAAAGGGTGTGACAATAAAGGAGTGAGAAAATTGGTGTCGGAGGACGATAAGTATAGATGGAGGAGAACGGGACGGGGGTGTTCAGAAAACATGTGCGAGAGTGTGCGTGTGCGTGTCAGCACATGCACGAGTGTTTGTATTTGAGAGTCTGCGTGAGCTTACTGTGGTCTTCGTGTGCCTCAATGAAGGTAAATAGAAAAAGAAAAATCCCCATTCTGTCTTTTTCTTTCTCTCTCTTACTCATCCGCCTGCCCCCTGCCCCCCCCCACCCTCTTCCCCGCCCCCCTGCCCCCCCCCAGCCTGCTCCCCCACCTCACCCCGCCCCCTCTCTCTAAACTTGCACATTGGCTCTGCGATGTCGATTACGCAGGACGAGGGAGGGAATCATCAATTCGGCTTTCTCCTCCAAGAAGTGGCCATAAATTACACACGGGCACCAGTATGCCATCACTGGATATTCTTTACTTATCTAATGAATAAAAAATGAAAACAAGTTCAAAAGCTGTCAAATTTGGAACTGGGCAAAATTGTTGTCCCCTCCTTCCCTCCCTTTATTTCTGTCCTTTCTCTTGCCGTCACCGAGGTAGAAAGACGGAGTGAGCTTCTCGTAATTGCTCTGGGAGTATTCATGAACATTTCAGTGTGTGTGTACGTGTTTCTGTGTGTGTCTGTCTGTGTGTGCCTGTCGGCGTGTGTGTGTGGGGTGTGTGTGTACATGTGTTGTTTTGTATGAAGCAAATCCCAAAGAAGCAGACACAGACACACGCTGGTGTGTGTGTGTGCACATGTCACGGGTGCACACATGTACTCATCCACTCACACTTGTAGACAGCACCACGCACACACACAAACACCAAGATTCACATCCCCTAATAACCACACAAGCACAGACACACTGCTCTCTTTCTGTCTCTCTCTCTAATGTTGGAATAAGAGAGAGGAGGGTGTCATAATCGGCTGTCAATCACTATAACCTATCCCTGTGTAGTTCCCCATTCTACCACCAGGGACGCCATCACAGGTACTCGGAGGAGATTTCTAGAAAGGAGACTGGGAGAGGCAGATGAGTGAGAGAGAGGTGAGTAGAGAGAATACAGGAAATGGGTAAACACAAGGGTGAGAGAGTGAGAAAACTGGCACAGAGGAGTCTTGCATGTCAATAAAGGCAAACCAATGCCTGTAGTAGGTATTACTCGATGCCCAACCTTGATACCCTCTGCCAGCTCCTCACCCTGGAAGACTGGAGGATCGAGGGAAGTTGCATATAAAGAATAATATAGAAGACTGACATCTCGTTCTCCCTCTCCCGCACGCAGACACGTTGACAGCTGTCCCTTCCTCTCCCTCACCCTCCCTCTCTCTCTCCCTTTCACACACACTGACAGCTCTCCATCTCTCTTACCCCTCCTCTCCCGCCCTGTCTCCCTCACACATGCACACGGACTGACAGCTCTACATACTTCCCTCCTCTTTCTCCTTTGCACACATACGTACTCTGATACCCCTCCGCTCTTGCACAAACGGATACTCGGCCTCTCTCTCCCCGTCTTCCTCTCCTCTCTGTGTCTTACTACCTATGTGCCTCCCCCCCTCTCTCTCGTTCTCCGTACCCTCTCTCTTCTAGAGCAGTCCTGGGGACAAAATGCTGAAGTGTCGCTTTCAGAGAGGGAGGCCAGATCTAAGGCTTAAGACCGTAGGGACAATTTACTGCTGTAACTACAGTAAGTAATCACTACAGCAGTCCACTGCCTACTCTCGGCCTGGGCAAGGCACACACAAACACATGCACGCACACACAGGCACAGGTGCAAAAATATGGACTTCTACATACACATAGTGTACATGCGTGCACACACACACACACACACACACACGCACACACACACGCGAACTCACTCTCTAGGATGCCTAGTGTACTTTTTAGAGGCATAAAGGCCTCGCTCCCCTGCCTGCACTCTTCTCCCTCTCCGATCACATAATCACCCATCCCACCCTCCCCGGCTGATTAAATATAGAACAAGGAGGGGAAGAGGGGAGGGGAAGAGAGGGATGTGTGTTCCTGCCAAATATGCCTGAAAGGTTGGATAGTGGAATATAGCGGAGATGCTTGCAGGAAAACAACTCGGTTGCCTCCAACTAGTTACGGGTGGGAGGTGAGGCATCTCTCACTCCTACACAAACATGCACACACGCACACAACAACGCCAAACGCAATGTTCTGCTTGGCTGTAGTGTGACCGCAACAGAATTGGCTTGGCTCGAAATGCAGTTCAAGTCGCTATGTCCTTTTAGGCTTGTGCGTAAACACGCGCGTACACATGCAAGGGCTGAGATGAGCACGAACGTTCATGAACCCAGGCACACACAGACGCACATACTGACTGAAATAAAGGTACGATCCTGCCCCCTCAGATGAAAGAAAAGTGTCAAGGACATACCAGTGCATCCGTCAATCACAGGCCCCTCTACCATGTCTCATATTCTCCTTTACGCACGTTTGAACATTCCACTTTTTTCTTTATTCCATTCCCACATTACAGCTTTTCACCTCAGCAAAAAGGGACACCCATTAACGAGACTGCGCCACAGACCTCACAGCGCCACAGACGAATAATTAGAATAATTTCGAAACTTGTGTCAGTCCCGGTACAACTCCCCTGGAAGTACAATGTGGTGAGAGAAAGGAGGTAGTGGAGGGGGAGGAGAGAAAGAAGAGGGTTAAAGGTATAGTTACTATGTAGTCCGGGTTTTGGAATGAAACTACCGGCTGGTATCTTGCTCTTTCAAATGAGGGCCGTCTCCCCTTCTTGCTCTCTTCATCCCCCCGTCCCCCCTGAAGGATGCTACTAATCTTAGCTTTAGCTGGCCTCCTCCCACCCCTTCTGTTTCCCGCCCTTCTCTTTCCAGAGACAGATGGGAGGGATACTTTTCATTACCTATCGAGGAAACACAAAGCTTCAATTGCGCTTGTAAAGATCCCTTGGAATCTAGCTAATTTACAGAGCAGTAAAAAGGATGAGAGATCTTTGGGTGAACTTTAAGAGGTCACAAATAGATGCGTTAGTGGACACGGCCTAAGTGGATGAAATAGTGGGCCAGAGGTGAGGGTGTAAGGTTGCTTTCACACCTTGCTTGTCAGTTTGGATAGAATAACCCTGGACTACTGACCTTTACTGAGTTTTTTTTTTTGCGCTGTGTGAGGACACCAAACGCACACGAATACCAAAACAATCGTATCACGAGTCAAGAGAATTCTGATGCAGTTTCACATTCGAAAATAACAAGACCCCATTTCAGAAGTGATTTTAAACCCTGCAGTACTGGCTGAAGATGCAGTACGTTTTACCGTGTTACGAATTGGCGTGATTAAACTAGCAACGTTGTGGCTAGCTAGCATGTGACATAAAGGCCAACGAAGTGTTAGTGAAATGTAGCAAGGCTTGTCTTTTGCTACGATGGGTCAATCTGTTGACAGGCTGTCTCCTTTGCTGGGCCATCATTACGGAGTTGGAAACTAACTGCCATGACAGGTATTTGCAGTAATCCAATCAAATGCACTGTGATTTGAACATCACAGCAGTATAAATGCTAGTTTGACCAAATAACTTTCCATATTTTCCATATCGAATCTGGAACAACAATGACAATGCCAAGCGCTTGCTTTTCTCCCCCAATAAATTCGGTTCAATGAACGAAATATTTTCAAAAGGCCACATGACCATGTAAAATCCTATTGGATAAAATTGATATTGCAAAACAATTAACCAGATTTGGACTCTGACTTCACAAAAACCGTCTAACAGAATACAACTAAAGCTACCAACTCCCAAGCATAAGACATCATATCATGATATTTCTATTTCAAGGATATTTCTCAACTTTTTTCACAGTTGACAGTAATTTCTTTTTAAAAGCTCTATGTCTCTGTCTATATTGTTGGATATATTCAGTTTCAAACGATTTGACATCAACAATTGGACATCCACTATCAAGAGGAACACAACTCTAAAATACATGGTTTCCCGTTTCCTGCGGTGAGCCTAAAGTTAAATCAGTTACGTAACGTTATTTTCATGACCTGTCATGACAGGTATTATGTCATTCTTATGACAGCACTAGGCAGTGTGTCAGCCTCTTTAAGTTGAGCACATCCATCTTGGTTGCTGACTGTAATATTACCCTGGCTTTGGGCCAACTGAATCTGTTCCCTGGGGTTTCTATGTAACCTGACACACATATACGGGGCTCTACCTTCTACCCCAGAACTGCCTTTTAACCGAAGATTAACCTGATGCCGTAAATTAAAAACCTATGCTTATTTAATGGAGTATCCAGTTAATTATGAGTCTTTCAGTGACTAAGCCCTGCCACAAAACTGTGCCTGACAAAAGACCTAAACTTGGCCTCACTGTCTGTACAATTTACCTATGGTCTCCAAATGCATAACAGCCCTCGTACGACTGGCAACCAACCGCGCTCTTCAAAAGCCACTTTACACCACGCTTGGCACTACAATCACAACTGGAGACAGATTCTAGTCTACATTTTCTCTCTTCTCACCCTCTCTTCCTCTCCTTTTTCTGGTTCCCGGGGCTCTTGGTGGCCCGTGGGACCGGCCTGTCAAGCTATGAGAAATTCCTGCTGGGCCCTCTCTGCTGGGTTTTTCCACTGTGCTCCCCTGGGGGTCCGGTGCACCACTTACCCGATGAAACAAAAATCAATGGCTTAATGATCCAAAACGGGTAATAGAATGAAAAAACGAAGCCCCTCTAAAACAACTAAATGTCTTTTGGCAAGGGCCGCTCGTGTCCTGTGCCTTACTGAGTGTGTGCGTGGGCGATGGGGGTTGGAAGGGGTCCTTGTGTGTGTGTGTCGGTGTGCGTGTGTGAGCTCACCCTAGCTTAGTGGCGCAAAACATATTGATTTATCGATTGCCCGTTTCACCCCCTCGCCTTCTTTCTTTCTCTCTCTCTCTTTCTCTCTCTGTCTGTCTGTGGCCCTGTGTGGGCTCATGGGAGTTCAGACTGCAGCGGGAACCGCAGGGGGGGCGAACAGAGAGTGGAGGAGGAAGAGGGGGGAAGGGGTCGCCCATCTCAAGAGTTGATCCACAAGCCTTTCAACCAAGGTCCCTACATCATCCAGATTTATGAACTTGGGTCATGACCAAATCAAAACCTTGACCTATCAGCAAGGGGGGCGATTTATAAGCGCCTTATAGCAGCTTGCACCTTCTTGGCAGGGGGATAGTTTTCTTATCCTCAGACCACTCCTCACCTACCCTTTCCGAAGAGCTGGGACAGGGGGCTTGGCTATAATTTGTGATTAGAGGACAGGCTGTGGTTTATGATACACCAACTGAGGAGGAGAGCTCGCCTTGGAGATCAGAAGAATGTCGTTGTAGCTGCCTGTGCAAAGCTGTGACCTTAGAAGGTCCGTTGCCGAAGAGCATGTGCTAGAGAGGGTTAGGGCCAGGGTTTTGCCCTTTGTTAAAAGGCTTCGCTTGGGTTTTGTTTTTGTAGGGAGCAAAGTAAAACTACGGTTTCAAGCGGGCACATTTCCCAATGTTCCTCTGCACTTCCAAATAACACCTCTTGACAAAACCCCTTGAACGTCTCCTCGGACTCACAACCTCTTGAGGCAAAACTAAAACATGGGTCACCGTTGTTCAAGTCCCCCCATCCCCCCCCCCAAACCCACTGATTTCTTATGATTCATACGAGCGCATTCCCATGTTAGCACGCTGTCCCATGCTCGACCCTGCGCCTCCATAAATTATGAAGACTATGATATACGAGCACCCCCTCCCCTCCACCCCCATTGCAGAGCACTTCATCTCACCATCCAATGGAGACACAACACATGGAACATTTCCTGCTGTTTTGTCCCATTTGCGGCGGGCGCCCAAGCGTGCGACAAATAAACAAAACCAAATCGCCCACGACAGACAGAAATAATCAGGGTGAGCTAAAAAGGGAGAGAGAAATCTGCCAGGACAGGGCCCACCCCCACCTCCTCCTTTAATCCCTCACTCGGCCGGAAAGAGGAGTGCCACTCTGATGCTACGTTGTGCATGAGCGAGTCAAAGAGCAGATACTTTGTCATGTAGTTTAGCAAAGATTGGCTAATGGTGTTACGAGCACCATGACCCTTTGCTCACAAAAAGCTTAGGTCAAGAGCACTCTAGATCACACAAGAAACAGCATGTTACCTTTTAATCAACTCTTTTAATGAATGAACCCTGACCCTGACCGTCCCTCCCATGACATCGTTGGATATCATTACGTACGGTGTTAAAACAATTGTCCCTAATGTACTGTGATGTTGCCGGGACTTTTCTTTCTCTCTGGTGGGCCCTTGTGCCAAGCCAAATACTTTCCTCCAATCTCTCCTTCCACCACCCCTCCTCTGGGGGGGGGTTAAGGAGTCTGCCTGATTGGGCCTTGGCACAGCATCTCACCAACTGGCGCCAATACGCCTGCAAATTGGAAGACCTCTGATTGTGTTGACACCGGCCAAATCTCTCAAATTAAAATCACAATGCCTTAAACTCTGGGACACTGGTGATGCCCCACTCAAGGGAAACTGTGCTTGGCTCGAAAGGTAAGAATACTTGGTGAACTATCTCTGGTTTGAACAATTCCTATTTATCTATCACTTGTCTGTCCCTAGTTTTACTTTGACCAGGGTTCTTGCAAGTAAAAACAAAGAGTTACCATGTTAAAGGTACAATAGGTAAGAACTTTTCAGTAAAATACGAAATGTTGTGTCCCATATAAACATGCTACGCAAGCTAACGAGGCCCTTTGAGATTTGTGTAGCAACACAAACAGCTCAGTGTCAATTTCAAATTTTGGAGAAGCCCGCTACTTTCCAGCGAGTTATATTCCCACACTCCAGTTGTAGCCAAACACCTTCGACGAGGCTTGCCTTCCTTCTTGGCTTATTTTGTGAAACCACATCACACTTGAGCTAAAGTAAAGCAGGTCTTTTGAGACAAGACTTGTTTCTCTATGTGAATTCATGTTATAATGTTACTTATCGCAGCTTTAAGTAATGAGTCTGCATGAGTGCATCTTCGGGTTTGTGCCTGGTGGTACATATCAGGTACCACCATCAACATAATATGACTTGTTGTCCCTGTCCCTTTACAATGATCACTGTCTTTACAATGATCACTGTTAGCCCTGAACATGTGCCATTCACCCGCTACAATCATGTACAATATAATTTATAATTTAGCATACTGTTAATAGACTTTTCACCTCACCATAGTCACTTACTGTATATAATATAACAATACACTTTAGCCACTTTAGATACCATTTTCAATGTAAATAAGAGTGTGCACTTTACACTTTATACTTTATATTGTATTTTTTACGACCATGTTTATTTATCCTTTTGTTATTGCATCGCCTATTTCTTTCATTCCTGTCCTAAACTGTGTGTTGCAACAGTGGAATTTCCCCATTGTGGGACAAATAAAGGATCTCTTATCTTATCTTATCTTATCTAGATATTACAGGCCCATTTCTGTGTGTCAGACCTGAAGAAAAACCCAAATGTCAACAGTTCAATCGTGGGGTCTCGTAATCCCTTTCAACAAAAGGTAGTTTACCTGTTCACAGAGATGACAGTAAAGTTCACTGAATCAAGTAAAGCTGAATCATCCAAAACCTGCCCACGCTCCGATCCACTCTGAATGGTAGAATCGAGGAACAATGTTGAGTTTGTAAACCTCAAACAGGACACATAATTCCCTGAACCTCTCAAAGTTGTTTCTTTGACGGGTTGAAGAATATCAAGAGTGTGAATGACACAATGTTGTGTACATTTAACATCTGAAAATGCTTCTCACAATCTGCAAAAAGGTGGGGGGACATCAAAGACAAGGCTCAGGGAGAGATGTAACAACAGGACCAGGAGTGACAGACAGAATAACAAGGAGTATAGAGACAGATAGAGAAAGAGGTGGGGGTTCATGTAGAGGTAAGGATGACAGGAGAAGATGAACACATGCTAATAAAGGAGAGCAGGAGACAAGGGAGGGGGGAGGAGCTGTTTTTTATTTCTCCTTTTTGATTGGATAAAAAGAACCACCTTCATTTTGAAACTACTGCTAGCACTGCAGCTCTTTCATTGTGAGAAATGAACACAGTCACACGTATAAGACATAACATAACAAAAAAAGCTGGCTCCCACCACCCGAAGATTTAAAAAAAAGATATAAATTTGGAACATGAAACAATTTCAAATCCTTGAAATAGTGTCATTAGAATATGCTGTGATACGTAGCCAAGATCAGGACC
Organism: Plecoglossus altivelis; assembly: GCA_036571765.1. Classification (NCBI taxonomy): domain Eukaryota; kingdom Metazoa; phylum Chordata; class Actinopteri; order Osmeriformes; family Plecoglossidae; genus Plecoglossus; species Plecoglossus altivelis. The sequence goes on from BROE01000020.1 coordinate 3,737,380, forward strand.
CAACGGTACATTCCTCCCATGTTCTACATGTAGTGGGCCTACAGTCACGGTTTGCCGGGTTTTCTGTGTATCTTTTCCACAGACACAAGCACACACGTACTTTGTTAAGGGCACCATAAGATACCGCATGCCCCCTCCACCCCCCCCCACACACACACACTCTGTCTCTAACTCTAATAGGCCCTGGCCATGCTCCTGCTTGTCTCGCTCCCCTCCCTCCCCCCTCTCACTAATGAGGAGGGTAATTATGGCTAGGCCTGGCCATGGGGGAGGAGTCCTGCCTAGTCTAGCTTGGCCTGGTGCACCCTCCATAGATAGCCTAGGTCTTCCCTCTCTCTGTCTCCTATCTCTCGCTCTTTCTCTCCCTCTTTTTCTCGATCTCTCTCAGCCAGACACAGACACACAGGCCCTTCGCTTAATTAACCATGCCTCAGAGGGACAGAGAGAGAACAACACACTGAGATATGCATCGAGAGAAAGAGAGAGAGCACAGGGGAGGGAAAGAGAGAGACAGAAAGAGTTGAGGGGGATGGGAATGAAAGAGATTGTGAAAAGAAGAATTGATAGAAGTGATACGAAGGATTGAGAAAGAATTTCGAGAAGGAGGAAGAAAAAGAAAGAGAGGCTTTGAAGGAAGATTTGGCGAGGGACGGTAAGGAAGATAGTGGGAGGTTTGCAGAAGAAAAGTGAGCGATGGTTTGGGGGGGGACGAAAACAATAGCAAAGTTGCGCCCATGAAACTGTGGAGTCAAAACACAGAGAAACCCAAGGAGTAAAGATGGAGTCTTAGTATGCAATAGGCATCAATATCTACCCCATTTTAACATTAATTGGTATGTTGGTAGGTAGGCAGGCAGGTGACAACCTGTACAGCAACACCTGCTTAAAACTTCAGGAAATGCTTTACCATAACAACAACCTCTGCCTAATTTGGACAGTAACTTTATAGCAGTACTTGTAACACAAACATTTGAGTTAAAAAACATATTTAGAAGCATGTCCCAGACTTAAGCAGGACAGATGTTTCCCTAAAGGATGTAGAAACAGTATTATTTGTAATACACACATGGAGAAGCTGCACGTAGCACCCATGCTACATTGTTATTGTCAAACCCTGGTTATTAAACAATAATAGCAACGCATTCACCTTGTAAACGCTCAAGGCAAGTAGTACTCCTCCATACTCCCGGTGAGAGGCATGTGCTGCATGACACTAATAAATGAGAGAGGTTTAACAATCCCCAGATAGACACTGATGCAGTGTGGTGAAAAAAAGTAAACTGAAACATTACCGGGGTTGTGGCATTACACGGTATTACCATCTAAGTCCCATGTGTGTATGTTTTTTATACGACTTAGACGGTGAAGCAAATGTGACTGAAACCATGCGGGGTTGGACGGTTTGTGTCAGGTGGCAAACACTGGCGACACGCGCACTGCTTTTAGTGCTCTGCGTGCACTTTTTACACACACTGATTGAAGGTGTAAACTAACCTTTTCTGATAATTACAGTTAGCTACCAAGATATTATAGCCCAAAGAAGGAATGGGCTAACACACAGTCTGCTAATTTGCCAGATTCAGTGTTTTGAATAATAAAGATGGCTGGACTAATAACAAGTGTTAATCTGTGAGAACATTATGGAGCAACACAGTGGTTGGTTTCAGCCTGGTAGACCTAATTACATGCAATTAGAGTTAGAACAGTTATCTTGAGGACCCTACAATCCATTTTTCAACGCCAGAATCGCTAGTGTGAGCAGAGATCCCATTTAACGATGAGAATCTCAGTTCCAAACCCATCTTGTGATGGCTGGTGCCATTTAGTGATACTTGGTGTAGCCAAGTCTAAACATGTTCTAAGTTTAATTGCAAAATACTGTCTAACAATTACGAAAATATAATTGATTTGATAAGAAGGTGATAGAGTACTAAGCAAACAGGATTCTGTAAATAATATTTTAGTTTGTGACTTTCTCTCTGTCTCTCAATAATGAAATGTATGTTTCGACAATTTTGGCGACACCATAAACCTTTGGAAAAGCAAATAAATTATGAGATGAAGGTAACAGAAAAGCTCATTGGGAAGAACAAGATGGGTTAAAAAGATTCAACAGTTTTTTTTGCAGAAAGCATTGTTAATAGCCTTGAACTCTGGGACTGCAAGCTTTGTCTCAAAGAAAATGTCTAAAATAATTACTATTAACATTTTTAGAACACAAAAATGCAAGGTCAACATTGCTGTGGTACATAGAGAGATGACTAAAACAGAGATGAGCCTCAATGTCATGTCGACATACACACTGCAGTGATAGTGTCCAGGGGGAGGCATTAAACTGTCGCACCCAGTTTATCCTTGGTGGCTGTACATACAGCCAGCGACTTCGCCTCAAAGAGATTTGTTTATCAGCTTTTTATCCCCCCACCTCGCTCCCAGAGCAAAGTTACATAAGCCCAGCATCTAAAACCCCAACCGTGGCTGAAGAGATGAATTTTGTCAGACGGGGGAATAAATATGACGTCTTGGTTAAAGATGTAGAATCATGCTAAAAACAAACAACAAAAAGATGATATACAACCTCCAACCAAACTATTTTGACCCACAAAAAGTGAGCACATCATTGATTCAACCTACTCTTTGAAAGATGAAAACAACTTTGCAAAGTTTAATTAAGGAATGGGAACATCTTCATAGAGAGTCAACTGCAATTTTCAACATCTGGGCTCCTTTGAAACCCCCGACAGCTTGCCTGCTGCTACCGACGTTGGCAGATATTCTCAATGGTCTGTCACATTAGTGGGAGACAGGCTGCACGAATGAATGAAAAGCATAGTTACAGGACCCCAGCGTGTGAGCGAGAGAGATGGATATAAAGAGAGAGAAAAATCAGAGGAGGGACGGAGAGAGAGAGAGAGAGAGAGAGAGAGAGAGAGAGAGAGAGAGAGAGAGAGAGAGGAGCACTCAGTGCACGGAGCAGAGTGGCACAGAATAGCAGAGCCTGTTTAATTCATCACAACTGGCTTCAGAGAGAGTTGTAGTTTTAAACTTTAATGAAAAGAGCCCTAAAGTCATCATGTAACAAGATGAAGAGAAGAAAAATAACATAGAGAACTCCCAGAGAGAGAGAGAGGGAAAGCGAGAGAAAGAGATAAAGAAAGAGATACATTAGGGGTAAGGATAGGAAGATGCTCTGGCCGAGTGTGTATTTATTGTGTCCCCTGCACTCACTTTCTAACCGCACACATGCAAATACACTCACACATACACATTCATAGGAGTTGAGATTGGGAAAGAACAATCATGGATAAGAGGGAGGAGCAGAGAGCATGCTGGGTATGCATTGATCAGAACACACAGGGGTTTCACCGCTCAGGGAAATGTACACACTGAGGGTTTCTAAACGTGTGATTATTATACAAATATCAATACTTCACCTAAGTACCTTGCTGATCTGTGTGGTCTCTGTGTTAATCCCTGAGCTTTGGCCTAAGGGGGCAGCACCAGCTATTATTTGGTCCTAAAATCAAATGTAGAGCCAAAGTGATCCATTCAAAGAAACTTTTCACATTAAACAAGATTTTATTTTTGAATATTCGATTTTCCCCGTCAGGTGTTTCGTTTTTACAGTAATCGTAAGTTTTGCGAAAAGGGATGTTATCTTTGCTTCATTATGGAAAAGGATGGTTCCTCCTCCATCACTTTTTTCCCCCTGCCACCAGCAACTCATACAGCTAATATGTTTGATTTACAGTTCCTTATCTGGTCCTTCAGTCCAGCTCCTACCATTCCCTTCCAGGGTAAAATAACAAGGTGAAACAAGGAAGAGCAGAAGCACTTTTTCAGATGTCAGCTGCAGTTAGACAAATGGCTTCATCTTACTCAGATAGTCTGAAATTATATTAAAAAAAAGATATATTCTGACCTCTGTTGTTTAAAGGCATCGCTGGAGTACTTTAACGCTGCCTGCGTAGCGTGTAGTAGTGGTAAGCTGCCATCTTGTTCTGGTACTACCGACTCTTTCAAATGTCTAGTGTAAGCAAACTTGATCTTTATGCATCTAATCTCTTATTGCCAAATGATATGTGCTATCTTGTGTATTAGTTATTAACTGCTTGGACATGCTTTTTGCCCAAAACAAAATGGTTCATAGGAATTCATGTCACAAGGACAAGCAAACAGTACAGAGTAAAATGTTCAGCTATCCACCAGCTACATATTTGCAAGGCAATACTAACCCATGCCTTTTTAAACCCCGCATCATCAATGAAAACCGCTTTTAAAATAACAACTCTCTTACAAACTGGCGTGGCCTTTAGACTGAAAGAAGAAAAAAGTAAGCTCATGTCTCGTGTCCAAAAATGCTAATATTCTATTTTTCCGTCAGCGGGGAATTCATTTGTCTGTTTAATTCCGCAGGTGCCCTTAACGGACCGATCAACAACAGGCGGCTCACCTCGAACAGGCCACACCATCTGTGTGTACAGAGCACCAGTCATCACTGAGTCATTGCTCTTTGCCACCGCGTGCTAAGATTCCATTAGGAAACCCAGGGTTCATGCATCCTCGGCCATCATTTATTTGGCAAAGGCAATTAGCAAGCCCCCCCCAAAAGACACCATGTGAGGTGGGACCTGAGTCTCCTATCTTAATCACTTGTAGTAATTAGTTTCTCTGAGCTGTATCATTAGGTATCAGCTCTGGCGCAGCCAGATCGTGTTGGCGAAGACAAGAGTAGGGAGTGACGAAAAAAAGGGCTAAATCATCACAATAACGGGAGAATCTGGCCGATGCGGGTATACCTGTCCAAAAACGTTACAAGGTTGTCCCGCGAGAGGCGAAATCCATCAAAGTGATTTTTCCTCCTTCTGCCCATCCTCCCCCAACACCAACCCCCCCCCCTTCTTCTTTGCAACGTAATCATTTTCTTCTCATAGGATGTGACATTCATAAAGGATGCTGTTGCAGGTATCGTATCTTGGCAAAGTATTGGGGCACGTGGGGAATGTCGGGGGGCCTCAGAAGTGTGCTCACAGTGTGTGCGGGGGGATAGGAGGGGGGGGAGGGGGAGGGCCAGAGTCCTGTTCTTTGTTCTACTTCCTCATCTTCATTTTTTACCTGCAGGCTTGCTTTCCGAGTATCCCACAGTTGACCGGATATTTCACTTTATTTCTCTATGCTTTCATGGATAAAAGTATTGTTTGAGATACTACTTTAAGATACTATTGTTAGAGACTACAAGTCTCTGCCATGCATACTCTCACAACCTTCATGTTGCATTGATCTATTCCCATCTTTGATTTACATCAAGTGAATGGGTGGCAATAAGCATTAGTACCAAGTAACATTTGCATGATACCTTTTGAAGAAAGATGCTAATGTTGAGGGCAAAGATCAAAATTAACACCCCCTGAAACATGATGACAAGCGTGTATCTGATCCTTTGAAAGTGAAACTGACAGGCTAACAAGGCTTGTCAGTCAATCCTGCTCAATGCTACATACTAATGTCTTCGAAAAGCTAACTCATGTGTCAGTTATAATCTTTGGAATCATAAAAAATGTAACAGCAGCTGTTTCGATTGTTCAATCAATAGAGATAAGTTGAGCAATAGCTAAATGTCCTGGAAATGTTTGAGTCTCCACATGTTATCCTTTGATTGCTAATGTGCTAACATTTTTGACCAACTATGTTATGCTTTGTTAATTGGCTTCTGCTACTGATGATTGAGTGTTTCCCCTTCCCTTGCCTGAATGTTGTCTCCACATTGTACCCAAATGATGACTGTGCCTGTACCCTGGCCTAGTACCTGTCGTGGCATTTTGTCAAATATATGGAGTACAAACAAAAAGAAAAAGAGGAGGAACGGGAGACAGGAAAAAAAGCCAATGCCGTCTGACAAGTTAGTGGCGCATTTGGTTCAGACAGTGTGATTCCCCTTGGATCTGAGAGTGTGGTGGATAGAGAACTCTGTCAGAGCAATTGTTCCTCCATGTGGAAAGGTGACAAAAAGAGAAGTGCGAGAGAGTCTGCCGACAGGCTTTGGGGCGGGGGCGGGGGTGGGGGACTGGCAGGAGAATGGGAGAGACAGGATGAAAGAGAAATGTATAGATTATAGACGGCTAGGGGGCTGGATGAGATGAATATGGAGGGAATAAATGAGGTTCCAGCACTTTCTGAAAGACCACGGTAGCAAAGCATTCTTACATGAACACAGGGGGAAGAATGGTTGCACCAGGCAACATTACTAGAAAGATCTGTCTTTTCATTACCCTCTCATGAATACACAGACAAATGCGTGCACACACAGAAACACACACACACACACACACAACACACACACACACACACACAACTGTCAAGTCTGTTATTAAGAGTAGTTGCTCCCAGCAATGAAACAGTGAAGCCACATTGAGCAAAGTCTGTAGACTCACACACATCAGTATTAATTTAATTAACAAGAACAATGATGAATACATGACACCCTATTTTTCAACTATAGAAAAACATGAACTAAAATAAACAATGGATCCCGTCTGATTTCAGTAGACAAATAGGCGTTGAACATAAGACTAATGGACATAAATGATGTGTAAGGCAGTCTGAGATGTGTGTGATGGAGCAGTTACGATCATGCTGGCCTTGTGCAAAGTCCTTTTTCCCTACTCTTTCAAAAGACTGTTAAATGAATCTATGTCTGGAATAGACCCACCTTGTCCTCTACCAGTCTTATAGATATAGACTTAATGCCAAATACTTGTCAATTCCTGAAATGAAACTTTCTTTGTATGAAAACGCTGTACTTCAAGGATGTTTGTCGACTAGTATTAGCTAAAACACGTTTGTAAAACAGACTCAGGCAAGACTGAGACTCAGTCAGAAGAGAACAATCTGAAATTGCTTCCAAAATGACCACTGACCCAAACTCACTCACCCCCACTTTCTTACACACACAAAGACACAAACTTAATCCGCTCTTTTGTAGACACACACACATACACACCCGCAAACACACATAACCCCTGCCAGAGTGTAGGGAGGGACAGAACGTTCTGAGTTACTGCGCAGCGGAGACACTCTCCACAGCAGCATAGAGAGTCCATAAACTATGATGGATGGGCTATCATCATTTACCTCCTTGGTGACTTTTCAACAGTGTCACACCCCGCGAAGCACATGCAATACAGTAGGTGAGCTGCATCAAACAGATTGAGCAGAAAGGAGAGGAATCGAGAACAGCAATGCGGTTCAAATAATAGTATAAAGAGAGGGAAGGGATTGAACAAGAGAAAAGAGTGAGGGGATATCATTTGACATATGCCTGACTAAACACACGCATGTCTACACGCAGGCACACACACACACACACACACATGCCTTAATCAAATCAAAATGGGACCATCTATGGCCCCGTCTCTTTCCTGCATCTCTCTAAGGCACCAACACACACACACCAACGCAAAAGCACTAGATGTATGTAGAGCATGCAAAATCTACTGTCTCCTCCACTCTCCTCTCTGCCAATGCTGAGACAATGTGAGACAAAAAGGGAGGGAGGGACAGCCAGATAGAAAGAGGTAGGGATGCTCAGAGAGAAAGGAAGAGAGAGAGAGGAGGCCCAATGCAGAAGGATGACACAGCGATAGTCTGTGTGACAAAGAGAGAGAGAGAAGAGAGTGAAATTAACTCTGGGTCTAGGCAATAGGAAAAAAGATAGGCCTTCGCTTGAGAACAGGCAAAAATAATTCAGAGAGAGAGTGGAACCAAAGAAAAATGGCCAGCGGTACAACTTCATATATATATAAAAAACATTTGACTGTCCTTTTCCACCCTCGGGAGTGGAAAGTAAACCACCTATTACTGTGTGTTTTCCCCATGGGAGACGTGGAATTGGGGCACACACCAGAGTAAAATGAGTAAAACTGAGTTAGGGTCAGGATTCCTTCATTTCCCTTGGTAGATACTACCTCTGAATATAGTGCGTGTTTGAAATGTCTTATCAATTGTAATAGTAAACCTGGTGTATCATACCAGTTCAGCAAACTGTATGATATTTACAAGTCTGGAATTACCTCTTACTGATAATGTTCTGAAAGTGCTGTTGACAAGCTATCCTCTTACTAATGCTTTGCGAGTGTAAGCGAGTTGAAGCGAATTGATAAAACTCACTACCCTATAAATACCGCCCACCCACACACCCCAAGCTAGCTTTTAGGAGGGTGCTGGAGTTCGCATTGCGGTGTTGGAAGAGCTCAGGAGGAAGCAATTCTGATGGGTGCCGTGACCACCCCTTTGACAGTGTTGCCGTGACCCGGATCACGGCTCAGCCAGCTGGGGTCGCTGTGATGCGTAGGACTGAGTCTAGGGGGGTGAGTGTAACTCAGTCTAATTGGTTCCAGTCACTCCTCAGCATATATCCCTGCCCTGCCCACCCACGCCATCAAACAGCTATCTTTTCAATGGCTTAGCTGGTTTACACCTGGTGTTTAAAATAAGGTGGAGTTGAGGTAGTAGTGCCTGAGTTTGCATCCCAGTTTGGGAGGAAGCTAATCTTCAATATAGGATCCATTGTACTGTGTTGAAAATGAATCACCACCTACTTCACTGCAACTTCGATGTCTTGCTAGCCTGTTTACTTCAGTATTCTGATGAGCAGAATTGGAACTAGCTGCTGGTGGAGAACAACCTTCAGAGTCCAGGCACTGGCCATCACATCCCCAGAGCAGTGGAGCTGATACAGATAGGGACACTTGTCATTCCAATCGTGAAAAAGAAAACGTGAAGAATGCAATGATATCGCACGTAATATTTGACATTCACTATGAATTCCACAATTTTGATCTTGCATTTAAATAAGTTTGTCAGATTTAGAAAAAAAAGATTAGGTTTCAGATAAAAATCCAGGAAGCTGCTTCAAGTGACTATATGCGGTTGACTGTGTCTGTCAGTAGTAACGGTAATCGGTGTTTCATACAGTGGAGCTTGAATAATACAAACACCAATAAAGAATATGCATGACTGGGAAGACAAAAAATACACCACTTGTTCTGCCTGCACACCCTGAAAGATAGAGAGAGAGCAAGAGAGAGTGAGTGAGAGTGTGAGAGAGTAAGAGAGAAAGTGAGTGTGTGTGTGTGTGTGAGAGAGAGAGGGAGAGAGAGAGAGAGAGAGAGAGAGAGAGAGAGAGAGAGAGAGAGAGAGAGAGTGCAAGAGCATGCAGTCCGCATCCCTGGACAGCGCCTATTGATCGCCCACCCGGCACACATCACCACAACTTTCACAAACTGCTATTGAGAAGTGACCTGTAATGCAATTACTGCCCAATCCGGGGCCTCGGCCGCCATCAATTATTAAAAGCTGCCCGGGCCGTGGCCCGCCATTCCGCCTGCGCTGGCCGCGTTGTCATTATCACGTCCGCCTGACGGACGCTCCCCAGCTGTTGCCAGACCATGAATACAATTCTTTCTCTGACCTCCCCCTTTTCCCCCACCCTTTGGAAAATGTATTACATGATACGGCAAAATAAGGAAATTGGAATGACCGTATTACATATTCTGCTGGCATCTGCCCTATGTTGAAGGTGAGGAGGTCCACGAGTATGAGGCCAGCCTTTCTAAACAGTGTGTTGGTTACTTCTTGGTGTGTCTTTCCAAGGGCTGGCCTGTAGGCATGCATGACATGGCTATGACATGACACATTGAGGAGTGCATACCTACCGTAAGGAAAACCATGACTACGTAAGTCCAGTAAGTAATGCCATTCAATGCCAATACATTTCTGGGCTGGACAGACCGTCCATTGGGTTCACTTGTGTCCTCGGATAGCAGCGGAATATCTGAGGTCTTCATCTGAAACACGCTAGCGACAGAAACAGTACCGACTTCATGTGCGAGGCTGTGCGCTTTCTCTACCTACTGACAACCCAGTCTAAGCCCTATAGACTCCCTTTCCCAAGACCTAAACCCCGCCTCATCAGAGGAGCCAGGCAGATATCGACCAATGACACGACTTATTGAGAAAAGCTGTCATGAAAGTGGGTCGCGGATCCTAATCAATGCCATGGATTTCTGGGCCGAGGCGTTATCACTTTCCGGAGGCAAAAAAATAAATGAATGAAAAGAGATGGACACAAATCAGTGAGTATGATGACCTTTACCTCCTAATTCATCTTTCTCTCCATCCTCCCACCTTCACTTATATCTCTTTCTCTTTATTCCACCATCTACTTTCGGCTTTACTAGTATTTGTTTGTCCCTGGGCGAGTTGACAGAGATGGCTGTGTTTGTATATATGTGTGTGTCGTGTGCGCGTGTGCTGGTGTGTGGACGCACTCTGATATGATGCATCGATTCACAAGGCTCTATATTTTCTCATCTAGCCCGCGGTTTGTGCTATTACATTGTGAGTCGATCTGCTGTACCTCTGAGTGCGTGTGTGTGTGCATGCGTGTGCGTGTGAGAGAGAGTTGTCTGCTGTTTATGCAATGTGGTGAGGCTGGAGTGTATAATATAACTGTTCCTTTACAGTTTATGTGAGGCATGGAAAAGGTATGTTAGTCAGTTTAGTGTAAGTGGGGAGACATGCATTGGTTGGGGAAAGGTTATGTGTACACAAGGTCTCGCTCACCGTCATAAACACATGTAACACCCATACACTGGCAGTCTACACACATCAAGCCGTGAGTACTCCCATATAGTCAACCGCAGGGACTATATGGGAGTACGTGTTTTATGTGTTTTTATGAACTGTTCCTGTCTCCATGTGTGTGTGTTATGTGTCTTTCTAAGCCTGTCTGTGTGCCTGATTATCTATTTATGAATCAGCTGGTATGGCTGCATCTTCATGTCTGGGTGTGTACTGTGTTCAAATGCTGTCACACATTTCCCTCCCTGCGGTTGACTATATGGGAGTACTCGCGGCTTGATGTGTGTAGACTGCCAGTGTATGGGTGTTATGTGTGTTTATGACGGTGAGCGAGACCTTGTGTACACATACACAGAGTACAGGCAACAACACACCCTTCCCCCCCACCTCCTGCTAGGAAGGCCCTTTGCTAGGATCAATAGAACCTTTTTGATGCATCATGCTGGTTGTGAGAGTCTGAAACTGGAGAGGGGATCATAAAATATGGCCTCCATTGGCCAGTGCCTGGGGGAATGCCCCCCCTCAGCTTAATCTACCCCAAGATGAAGCCCCTAAATAGACATACCAGCTGAATAGAATAAAGCACAACTCCAATGTCTACACCCGGCATTGTCTTGACCTCTGGCTAAGTTTGTTTTCTACTAAGCGGGGAGCTTTGTAAAGAACCCTGGCCCTTCTGTGAAGATTGACTCAAGACCAGTGGTGAGCTCCATAGCTACACTTGAAAGGACAAAAAACACCAACTTCTCACACCCACAGCCACCAATGACCCATTCATTTTCATGAACACTTTAGATGTATATACGTCTATAAGCTTCCAACTATGTTTTGGCATTCACATTAAGATGTCGTTTTTCACCGGAATCCTGAATTTGTACTTTTCTTGTACGCCAACACCTCCCTGGCTTTTAGCTCAGTTTAAAAAACACCCCCTACCCCTCATTCAACCCCCCCCCCCCCCCCCTCCCCAAAGTGTGCTCCAAACAGAGACAGAGAGAGAGAGAAGGGGGGGGGGTTGGATCAAAGAGGAAGAAAAAGAAATGCCAGATGCAATTCCTAGCAAAGAGGAAAGAATCTTTGGGAGTTTCTTGTGAGAGGGTTAGGTTTGTTGGGAGCTGAGAGGGGGGTAAAGGGAGGCTGGGGTGGTGTTGAGCGAGGCTAGGAGGGTGATGTGGTGCGAGGAGAGGGATGATGGGAGAGGCACAGGCACAGAAGAGGACATACACCTCACACTGTAAAGACCGCATCCCCCCTGCATTTCTCGTCTTGGCGCCAAGCCCCCCTTGCCCTCCCTAATGAACTCATTTGTTCGCCTTTCCCTCCATTTCACCACTAACAGCATTCAGAACCCTTCTCCTCTTCCCCCCGACACTTCACACACACACTCAATACCCTTAACATTTGCACGTCATACTGTATCTTTCCTGCCTCAGGCTTTGTTGAGCATCTAGGTCTGCCTTGCCGAATTATAGATCTGTTCCTCTCATTTCTCTACTTAACGCTTAAAGTTTGTTAAGTAAAATCCCCTGGACGTTAATCAAACAGGATTCCACCATACTGCCATCAAGGCAGCTAATTAGCATTGCTAGTTACACTATGGCGAAGGGTAGTGACTTCCTGTGAATTCATTAGCTACGGTTGCCTTGCTGCTATGGCGGTAGCGGCTCAATGGCTGTTTGTATCGCCCGCACGTGATGTTTTTGTTTCTTTTTTACACGTCTGGACGGTGGCCTTTACATTTACAAACGGCATCCTTGCGTAGGTTCATGAATAGCACGTTTCACGACCACAGCGGCGCATTCCCTGCTAACGGGAATCTGCAGCACTTTCGTTTTTGGTTTCTAAATCTCTTTATCTGGCCGGCCGCGTCATCCTACTAAGTCGGAAGTATGAGAAGGAGATGGCGTGGGGGGTGGGGGGCAGAGGGGGGGAGGCAGCGTTGAGGCGGGGGGTTTGGAAGGAGGCGAGACCACCGTTCCACACTCCTCCGCTCTCCCCCGCTGCACGTCTGTGATGTCATAATCACTCACATCAAAGGCTTTCTGCTCAACACGGCGACTGTCAGCCTCCCTGGAGGCGTCATTAAAACGAACAGACCGAACAGAGCAAGCCCTGACAGAGACGCATCAAAACTCCAGCAAATAAACACACACACAGACACACGCGCGCACCACGCTAAAACAATTTTTAAAGGTCTTGCGACCTCGTCACGTTGAATGAGGAAAATGGATGAATGTGCTACTTGGCAGGAGGAGAGACTACATGTGAGGACGCGCTCCACACATGCATGGACGTAGCGTGTTTGCCTGTGACATAGATCTGTGACGTGCAGGTAGGCTGTCAGCCATGGCGTTTGCCAGAGCATCAGTACAAGGATGCACACATGCACCCACCCACACACATGCACTCGGCTTCGCACAGGCGCACAGACGCAAACACACACACACACACACAGATAGATGAACTATAAATAGGCCAGCTCTGATGTGATGTTGTGTGGTTTCTCCCTGTGGGTTTCTGTGACTGTCAGAGGGAGAGTGAAAGGGGAGGGTGGAGGGAGTGGGAGTAAAGGGAGTGGGGGGGGGCGGTGGGGAGGAGCAAAAAGTGGAAGTAAAAGGAGAAGGTGCGGGGGGGTTGTGTGTGTACATGTGCGGGGGTTGTACACAATTCATGTCAAGTAAGTGAAAAATTATGACGTGCGTGGCCTGCTTGTGGGTAAAAGAAAATATGTATGCACCCCTGTGTATTTGTATCCCTGTGTGTGCGCACCGTGTGTGTGCGTGTGTGTGCGTGCGCAGTTTGTCATGTATGCACACAGTATTAGAAGGGTGAGAGTGTGAGCACTCACCCCTGGAAGCGTCTTCTGCTCGTGAAGGGCATTTTGAGCTTTCAGGGCCGACTCTCTGGCACAATAGGTGAGGAAGGCACAGCCTGGCGAGGAGAGGGAGAAAGAGGGAGAGACGGAGATAACAACGTTAGAAATCTTGGGTGCAGATTGGGGAGACAGCAGTGGGAGGAGTAAACCCACTCAGAACCATCAGGGGGAAGAGCCAAAAACAACACACACACACACACAGAGTGGTCCCAGGAGTAGGATGTGTGCACGTGCATGCACGCAAACACACAGCCAGCCTGCAGCCATAACTCTGAAAGGCTGCCTACATGGCCTCTCTGGGAGTGTGCCTGTGTGTGTGTGAGAGAGGGAGAGAGAGAGGGGGGGGAGAGAAAGGGAGAGAGAGGTTGAGAGAGAGAAAGGGAGAGAGAGGGAGAGAAAGAGGGAGAGAGACTGAAAAGGAGACCAAATGCGTGCTTGTGAATCAAAAGAACGGTAAAGCGGCAGCCTTTTGCTTCGCCCTCCACACAACTCATGTGCAACGCTCCCCACCCCAATGCACACACCAGCCTTGCTGGTGCCCATGTATACCCAACGAGAAAACAGGTGACACTGATTTGTGAACGCGCAGGGGGCCTCTGCACCCAGAACACGTCAAATCTGATGGCGCTCCCTCCCTGACAGTCTCGTAACACACATATCCACTCGTCCATCGCCGTCCTCAGTTTGCTGTGACAAGTCAGACATTTTCCCTGACAACCAGCCTCCCTCCCTCCTTCCCTCCCTGACTCTCTCTCCCTCTCCCTGTGTCTCTGTCTCTCTTGCTCTCTCTCTCTCCGATTCATGGCTACCCGTACGCCACATTTTCCCAGGCGTAAGTGAGTACAACGAACATGTTTCAGTTCAATTGATCTACTTAATCTGTTCATATGCGAATATCATCGAAATCCCTTGCGCACATCCATAGTGCTGAACACCAATTGTAGCAGTCCACAGCGCATGACTGCTAAGTCGTAAGTGAGTCAAACAAACATATACAATCTATACAGTAAAAGTGAGTGCGTCGCTGATGGGAAGTTGGCTCCAAGTAGATCTGGACGAATAAAAAGACTGTATTAAAAGAAATCCTGAATCCCATTTGTTAGTGCAGTTGTGCAGCAGTATTTGGGTAGTTTTCCTGGCTGAAGCTTAGCATCTCATCAATAAATGCAATAAACAACTATAAATGGGTCCAGGGCCTACCTCAAATGTAACCCGAGATCTTAAGAGCATTTGAAAGATTTAAATATTGAGTTAGCATTAAAGCGCTGTGGAGACCGTTGTGAATATTCATTCAGGATTAGTCCATGTATTACTGTGGCAGTTGGGCCTTGGGATCCATTTAAAGTGATCTACATGTCAACAAAATGTTCTAAGCCTGCTTAGAAGAAAGACAAACCCAAGATGAACACAAAGAAATACTATTTATTAAAAACAAATGGACTGTTTTGGGAATGCGAATTTTAGGAACAAAAACATAGTAAAGTCAAATAGGGTTCACAGACATCAATGTATTTCTTAAACAGAAGTTGGGATGAACGTTGAGCTTTTTCTCTCCAACCTGTCTCCCAGTGTTCCAGTCTCAGAAAATAACCATGATCTTATAAATAAGTCAAGCTCATTCTATATTAAATTTCCAAGTTGTTTCCCCAAACAGACTAAACCTAACTAAATACAGTTTCCTGACCAAATGCGCAGCATATCTTTGAAAAGATCCCTTTGGCTAACAACAAACAGAACTGGACCTAAACCCTTCAGCGGACCACAGACCAACTACACTCTAGAGGCTATTTGCCAAACTATGTATGGCAGTTTGACTGGAGCAACATGTATGTACATTAAGCCCAACCTATCCAGCCTCGCAGGCTTGCCTATCTCTTCTGTGCCTCTGTATCTTTAACCCAGGGCCGGCCTGATAGTGGGACGCTGGGGAGCTCCTGTTGGTGTTTTTAATTAACGCTCCTCTCATTAGCCGGAGTGGGGGCTTGACGCTGACAGCTTGGCTACCTCCTCCGAGGGGCTTGTCGTGTTACGGTACATGCCAGCATCTCCCACGGGACATGTGCATGGGGCAGAGAGACACACACGCGAATGCACTCGCACACACGCGGGCACCGCTTCATGCGCAAAAACGTTGACAGGAACGTGCACTTGTTGTGTGTGTTAGCACACATTTCACGCTAACACGCGCAGACACAAAATCATCTGATTCATCGCTACTTCCACTGCTCTGCTCTCGCCGAATCGGGCCGTTGCCAGTATCTGACTAAAACACATATTGGTTCGTGAACAGTCGATAAGCTGTTGTTTCTGCTGTCAATGCTGCCAATTTACTTTCCAATTGCTTCAATTTTAAATCAACAGCGGCACAGGGAGGTTGGAGAAAGCAAGTGATCGAGCGAGAGAGATAGAGAGAGAGGGCAGAGAGAAAGAAAGAGAGAGAGAGAGAGAGAGAGAGAGATAGAGAGAGAGGGCAGAGAGAAAGAAAGAGAGAGAGAGAGAGAGAGGGGGGGGAGATAAGGGCAAGAGCAAAGGAGCAAAGGAAAGCGGGGGCGGAGGACGAGGTAGCACAGAGAGGAAGGGAGTGAGATAGAGGGAGGAGGAGCAGCAGGAGGAGGAGAGAGAGAGGAAACACAGATAAGATCGCCCAGCTTCTGTGAACACCATCCCCCTGTGTCCTACACTCGTCTCTTATCACAATGACTGCAGACACCCTAAAGGGACACACACCCACCGAGAAGAGAGGCAGAGATAGAGAAAGATGGAAAGAGAGGAAGGGTGGGCGGGAGGGAGGGAGGGAGGAAAGGAGAGAGAGGGACAGAGAGAGGGTGAGAGAAACTAACAAGGGACTAGAAGAGACAGTGAGGACTGAAGGAGGGCTGAGCACAGAAGACCCACTTCACTTACTGATGCTGATGATCATTGTGCCTCATTGAAGATATCTATGAGACACTATGCTGAACGGAGACAATGCACTAGCACTCTCAACCGAAATGAACCCACCTAATAGGCCACTAAGAACTTTGAAAGGAAAAGAAATCCATTCCTGATCACCATTTCTCCAACTTTGAGGTCGTATGAGAATCCTCAAGAGCACAACCTGTGTGTGTGTGTCTGTGTACCCTCATGACTCGCCATGTACTGCATGAAGCCAACATAAATATGCAGTGTTTGACGAAGGGGCTGGAGTAAGAAAAATCGCTTCCAGTAAAGGTTGTGTCGATCAGGTTTTCAGTTCTCATCCCCCTTTTTCCCCCTTGATTTTTAAACTTAAGCGCGCATCATCACCTCCATTTTAGTTACCTCCACCCCTTGTAGAAAGCTGGTCGAAACGACAAAAGTAATGGCAACTTGTCAAAGCAAAGGCATTGTTCCAACATCATTTTGACACCAAGTCCCCTTTATGTGTAATAATTCTAACCATAACAGATGCCAACCACAGCTGCAAGGATTGATTCTACATAATGGACCAATCATTACAACTAATAATCATGATCATAAACCATTATGTTAGTGTTAGCATGACAGTAAGAGTGCTAAAAATATCAGACACGTTTGGCTCCTAAAACCATCTGCCAGCAAGTGTTTGAGTTCTACAAGTTCACAATCAGAATCACAATAATTAGCTAATTCATCCTATGTCAGGTAACATCTCCTCATGCCACAACTGCATTTGCTATATCACTGTCCAATATGCTAGAATCATTCAAGGCTAGCAGAATGAGTTTGCATAGAAGGCTAATACAATGAAGCATTGTAAGAGACAGCCCCACAGGTCCTAATTATTGTTTCTTCCATCTTATTCAAAGATCATAAAAACTGGAAATAAAAAGCATTAAGGGAAGACAATCTCTCTGTGATCCCTTTTTGAATATTCCAGAACATTCTATGGAGAGCCCCAAAAAGTTAAATGGAGTTAAAACTTTTTATCTGTCTATTCACAGGGGGGGGGGACTATAAGCTACACTTTAGAGTTCTTAGAACTCTTCCTCTGGAAACTTTACCTTTACTAAACTTTGTATAAGCCTGTCCAAAATCAGTTGGTCCATAGTGATCGATGATTCTCACTTCTATTCTTTGTTTGCATTTATCTGTACCTGAAAGGTATGACCAAGGGCAGCCTTCGTTCGATACACAGACGATGTTTTTCATTTTAAAGATTGACCTTAAAACATGGAAAACCTGACAGGAGTTTTGGATCGTTCAGGTTTAAAAGCCCCCCCCCCCCC